>OMLC01056884.1:0-14718 GCA_900302585.1 Regalecus glesne
AATCGCAGTCTCTCTGTTTGATCACTCCAATCCTTTTAAGCGAGCAGCAGTGACGTCCCACTCTGTACCCTCAGGACGATCTTCCTGCTCCTTGCTGGGCTCCCTCAACCTGCACACATACAGGTACCTCTGACTGTCCCAGTGCTAACCCTGAAAAACAGCAAGTTCATTTGTAGAGAAGAGAAATTCCACTTACATTCTCTGAGGGCTTTATATTCCCGTGGTGTTTGAATTACTTTCTGCAGTGGTCACTCAGGGTTGACTGTCCTACTCCTACTACCTGATGTCTGATGATGAAATCCGGCAGAAGTCTATGTGGGTCAAGGCAGAGGAGCTATATTCCTCTAAGTCTGCCCCCTGTGGGAACAATGCTGTGCTTAATATTCCCCCAATCCTCTGTGAATAGTCCACATTACTGTTGAAATGCCAGCCAGTAGCCAGTTTGCATAAGAACCCATTGTTGGTTTCGGTCGTTATGCTGTGTCTTTTATGATCGGGTACCGGTTCTGCTGGAGCCCGTCCCAGCAGTGATTGGGTGAAAGGTGGGAAACACCCTGGACAGGTCACCATTCCATCACACAAAGCAAGACGTATTCTACTTCCTGGCAACTGTTCTCAGATAGGGGGATGTACAATTTAAGAGGAAAAGTGAATTTTAAGAAACACATTGTTTGTATCAAGTAGGTTTTTCAAATGAGGGGGTAAGTTTGTGGTTTAGATGAAGGTCCCTGGGAAATGACCTGTTTAAATCAAATCAGAAAGCCTTGAAGAGGTACAAGGATGAGGAGAAGGTTTTACTTCTCTCAGGACCATAACACCTCTGGTGGATGCTGCTGTTGTTGCTATTGGAAACGACTGTTGTTATTTCAGTCACTGTGAAAGATTTGATTGTTTAGGATTAATTGAGTATTAGAAAGGGGACAGGAAATCCTAAGTGGTAACTTCAGAGAATTCATCCAAGAGATTGGAATGTTAGCAGGTCCCTTCCATACATAGCTGAGATGGGACATGACAGAGCAGTACACCGACCATATACAGTATATGTATGAGGTGGAGACGATGAGCTGCTGTGGAGACCCCTGACGGGAGCAGCTAGATGTAGTAGGAGTAGTTATAGAGAAGTAGTTATGGTTGTTGAAACGTCTACACACTATTGAAATGAATCTGCAATGGTGTAAACCAATAAAACATATAAATGCCTGCCTTGAGCTATTTACCTGTTCTATTGTTAACACATTGAGTTACTCTACTTTAGATTTCTACTGGCCTGCTGTTAGGTTACATAAGACCCTGCAGCTGATGACAAAGCAGCTGTCCTTGAGAATGTCTGCAAAGCTACGGCGATGTGTTGCTGATGATCCTCACCACAATCACAATGAAGGATTTTTATCTTTTAGCATTGTAATGATCTTTATCTTCATGTGCTTTGTGGTGATAGTGGTGATCCTTATCACGGTTGTGTGATTGATCCCCTGGTGGTGATGTTGTGGTGATTACTTTTACCGTGGGGTTGGAATACAGGAAGGAGCATGAATCCCTGCAGTTTGTATGAACAGGTTGCTGAAAGTATGATGTTGTTCTTCTGCTTCTGTTCCATTGATGGTTCAGAATTGCCAAAATTAGGAGGAACTGAACTTAGTTGAGATATGTGTATAACTTTGATGGTTTGGGGAACCACCTTCTGGGATTTGACTGTTTGACTCCCTGACTAAGATGTTAGCTATAATACTGTTAAGCTAGAATGATAACTGGACGCTGAACTCAATCAAATGCTAACTTAATACTGATTTAAATTATACATTACTTGTGTGCTGATCCAAAAATGACCTTAGGGTTGATAGCTGATGGATTTTGTAATTCCCTTCTGTCATAGGAGCATTAGCAGAATTTGAAATTATTTGACTCTGACAAGAACAGAATCATTTTTCTAAATCAAAAAGTCTGATTGCAGAAGACTGAACTGATTTTTTTTGAAATTGCAATCTGATGGATTATTTCCACTTCATATATTTAGCAAATTACCATCACAACCCAACCTTGACCTCAAATTCTTGGTTTTGTGTGAAAGAATTATTCTTGAGACCTTTTTTGGTCCTTGAGTGAGTTCATGAATTCAAAACCAACTGACTTAGCTTTTTGTTATTCAGAAGTTCTTTGAAAGTGGATTGAACCTCAAACATACCCTGTTGTCTCAAAGCGTGGCCCTCTTCACTTAACAGCTTCAGAGGTTGACACATCGAGTGGGGTCTCTTTGTATTCATAGTTAAGATCCTCTGTGAAGTGAAACCATCCATCTTTCAAATGTAATTTATTGCTGCTGTTCTGCATCAAACATTTCTTTAACCAAACAATCAAAAATCCCATTGTTACATGTCTGCTCTCCTCCCATCTCCCAGTGGTCAGAGCTTCCTGCCTCCCTCATCTGCTAATGCTCTCATCACTTCCTGTATTGAGGAGGATGAATTGGAGAATGAGACCAGCAGCCAGCCCTCCATAAGTATGTACACACACACAGATGTGATAGTTGTTGTACTCTCTTTCTTAAGGTAGACCCCTAACCCTGGACAGACCATAAGAGTCAACTGATTCTTCATGCTCTCTGTTTAATCCACTGGTTGGTCTAGTTTTATCAACTGTTGTTAATTCTAACAAAACAGTTTAAATTCAGGGAATTAAGAATGATTGAATTATATATGTGATTATATTTATCTACCCTCTATCTTTCTCTCTCTATCTGTCTCCTTTCTTTTTCTCTCTGTTTTATTCATCAATGAAAGGCTTGGAATTGTGATACTTTATTGTGAGAAAAAATTGGGGGGAAAAGTCAAAAGTCTCTTTCTCTCATCTTTTCCTCAGCCACAGAAAGTTCCGGATCTTCATCTCTCTGTCCATCTGCCTCGGGCTCCATAGGGTCTGATAGTGGGTGTGTCTCCAGCTATCTCCAGGATGTGCTGTCAGAGGGACCTCCCTCCACTGAAACCTCCCTTTTCAACCACAAGCAGCAGGTGTTAAAACTCAACCACCAGTTCACCATCTGTGTCTGGAGACAACACACACACTGGTAGATGATCTAAAGCTGGATCCTATCACATTCTTCCTCTCAAAATATATCCAGCTATCCTGGGTATCCCTGTTTTAACCACCATACCACCACTTACCATAGGATGAACTTTTCATAGTAACCAGTATTGAATTGCCTGTGAACACAGGCTCTGTCATCTACCATCATTCTACCTATTGATATTCTACCTCTCTCCCCTCCCAGTGGGTAGAGCCTGGGACTCAGGCATTGTGGGTTTGTATAAAACCTTACACTTATTCTACTTGCCTTATTTGATGTAGATAGAGGACGCTACCTCATTATATTCATACTTTTATTTACCTTTGATTTTCTTTGTTATTGATCTTGTTTTTATCTGTTTGCTATTGCTGCTAGTTTCTGAGTAACCAAACATAATTTCTTTATATACCTACAATAACAAAGTGTCTCTGTCTCAATCACAACCTAACCCGTTCCATATGGCCACACTCTGAGCTGCATGTGGGTCTTCATTCACTCTTTGTTTTTCCTATTTGTAGAAAAAAGTTCCAGTTATTACTCCTACCACTGTGTTGTGAGGCTCCAGGCTTGCTGTCAGTAAGTCTTTTACATCCCAATACATTTACAATACTCCACTATCATCGCTCTGCCAGTCCAGTTACACCAGCCTCTCCATTCCACTGGTAATATTGACTAGCTCATGAAATCTATAAAACTTCTGCCTTCTTTTCCATATCCCACTGTCTTATTCATCTCTAGCAATCTGTCACTGTTATTTTTTGTATGTCCAAGAATCTACTAATCTGTCTGCTTCTACATCTGTTTGTCCAGACGTCAACTCCACGCTGAAGCTGCAGCCAACCGTGGATGAAGATGTACTATTACAGACTGTTTAAAAACACTTGCTTTTGTATTTTTTTGTAAAGGAAAGTAATGTTTAATATTTTTTTAAATTTATCCTTTTTCTGTGTAGTATGTTTGAAGTAGAAAGTAATTCTGTGAATAATGACTAATGGTTAAGGTTCCTACATGTCTACCACCCACGAGCAAGACTCCCCCATTCTTAAGGGTCTACTCAGAGAGCTGAAGGGATTCATATGATCTGTGTTTGGGGGGCTGGGTTAGTTTTTTAGCAGTGAACCAGACTCCAGTAAGCATTGAACCCAGGTTCTCGGCTGTGATTGTGATGGTTGGTGTAAAGTTAGCTCCTGCAGGCGATTAGCTCCTTGGTAGAATCTGAATGTACTCTAGTCTCATCTTTCTTCCTCTTTAACCAGTTTGTATCTGTTCAATAAAGATGCAATGTTTTACATTTAGAGAGAGTGTCTTCTTTTTTGTTTTCACTATGATAAATACTGACAACCTGAGACGTTACAGAATGGTCATGTGATCATCATATTGTGATCGTTTTACTTTGCACCCTGACCACAGGTGTAATTGGTAAACAGACTAATTTTCATACAGCGCTGTTCTAGTCTATTGACCACTCAAACCACTTTAAAATGCATGACTCACATTTGGGGAATGAGGCTGGATACCCTTCCCTGACACCCCACAGTGGGATCAAACCTGCAACCTCTGATTTGTAGGCATGAACTCCACCGCCGAGCCACCATGTAGAAGATACTGAACAACAAACTATTCTCATTTAGGCTCATGTAATGATATTCTAATTATCTCTTCTAAATTATCTTTGCTGTTTAGTGCATCAGAGAAATCGTAAGATTTACAAAACATTCTCAACCACATTTGCTCTATACATGGGCCATGAATGTTGAATTCTAGAACCAAATACATGTTAACTTGTTTGGCAGGTCGGTGGCCCTCAACTCTGAGAACAACAGACTGAGATATTGACACCATCATCTCCTCAACATACATGTTACATACAACAACCTGCCACTCTCTACTGCAAGGGTTTCTCTTGAGGTTGTGGATTTTAAAAACCTCAATCAGTTCCAGATTTCTAGAGGTCTGACTTCACTTACTTCAACAAGTCATCACCTGCAGTGTTAACTGGGTGCATGGGAACACCCTTTGCCCTGATAGTCCTTAACGGTCAGCATCAGCCCACAATTTACACATTTATCATTTATCATGGAATTTGTGTACTTTACCAAACAAATGGAGAATAACACAAAACAGCACAATAACACACGGAGATACACATTAATAATACAAATACAAAAAGGTGACTTGTAATAAGACATTGTTGGTATAGCACGTGGTTTATCTATACTCCAATCAAATGAAATACAAGACAAAAGAAACAAAAATAACAAGACCAAAAATAAAATGAAATAAAAATAAAATCAACTCATTCCTATTTGGCATCCATCTAACTATCTACATTCATATTGTTATTCTCAAAACTATAGAAAATATTCCATATTTTCCGTACTAGCTAAGTTTGTTTTTTATTGAGTAGCTTGTCTTTTTTAAAGCAACATACGAGCTCATTCCCCTCAACCATTGTGCTGTGGTACAAGGTGTGTCTGACCTCTAAGAACAAGCAATACATCGTTTGGCTTCTAAAAAGCAAATATTCAGTAAATACTTTACTTTTCGGGTGATAATGAAGCCCTCTGGGGAGAGATTTAATATGCATAATTTTGGATTAAGCTATTTTGAGTAAAGAATTTGCAAAACATTTCAAAACTCCATAAACCGTTACCTGTAGCCTAAATGCGTCCACGTTTTCTGATCAGTCCACTGATGTATGTCCCACTTGCTCCAGATTTTAGTTTTTGCTCAAAAGCCTCCACTTCCAACGCTGTGTCAACTGTTGTCTTCCCTGGACCGTCACCAGAAGAGCAGCAGGATGGTCACACATAGACAGCTCTTTCTTCACCGATTCGAAGACTTTAAACAGATCAGCAGACACGTCAGGAAAAATCATAACCTCCTTCTCGTCGACTAGTATTTTCTCCTTGGTCCTGGCAGCTTTCATAACCCGTACTTGGTCTTTGTAATTCAGGAACTTCATCGCCACCATTCTTGGTCGCACAACGACTTGAGGGTCCACTTCTCTGTTAACCATGCCGACTCTGCGCCTCCTCACTAAGCACTGGCCCAGGAAAGTTGTGTTGCCCAAGCTCTTCAGGAACCCATTTCTCCAAACAAGTACCCAAATCACCTCCTTCTGTTGACCCAGACAGAACCGCTAGGTGAAGATTCGAACGGCGTGCACGGTTTTCTAAATCATCTCCTTCTAGCACTAGCTCTTCTATAGCCATTTTCATGCTAGCGGTCTGTATCTTCAGAGATGTTAATTCGGTCTTCTGCTTGGGTCATTCGGCCAGTCAGTGCCTTAAGTCACACTGTACTCCCTGGATAGCAGTCAGTAGTCCATCAAACCTTCTGTAAAATCCTCCTTCATTGAGGGAATAGCATCAAGAGTTTGGTCAGAGCTAGCAGCAACGTCTTCTGACTCTGCTAGCGGTAAGGAGATATCCATTGATTTAATGGTTTTTGGAGCTTTGGCTTCCAGTTTCGTATTCATTTTAGACGTTTCTATACTTTAAGAAACAAATAGTAACAGTTCCGTAACGAAAAGAGGCTGTCTGATAGCTGTTGTATTAATTCCGCATGGGAGCTCTCTGTCGCACGTCTGCCTCGAAGTGCGTCACAACCGGAAGTCCTTAGTGTCAGCACCACAAAAGAATAAAGTATGTTGAGCAGTGGACAAATTTGTTTTCACTGTCAGTGCTTAAGTCCAATGTTGTAATTTTGATACGTTTTAAATTGATCATACCATATTTGAAATAAAAACATTTTATACCTTTCCCAGTCGACCTTTCTGTCTCAACGACCATTCAACGTGGTAGCATTTGCTAATTGCTCCACTAGGTGGTATCTTCCTTGTTTCTAGCAGGCTTAACATTCCCGCCAAATATTCAAATAACAGAAATATTCCCGCGAAATATTCAAATATTACAGGAAATGTGTTCAGGCTACTAAAAAAGGACAACAAGAAGAAAACGATAGGCTCTAAATTAGAGTCAAACATCAAACAGCTATTTAAATGTTTTGTGTGGCTTGATACGTTTGTTGGATGACATTGTTGGTAAGTCTCCAAATCATGCAAGCTACTGCGGGCTCATCTTGCCGGCGTTACCACTCAAATTTACGACTGTCCAAAATTCTGATCTGCACATGAACACTTTGTGGACATTCATGTTCGTTTCACAATTCATCTATTATGTGTGCTCGGCCATAGGGCCTAAGATGATCTTGCACAAGACATGTGGTAGCAACTGGACTAACTGTTTAGGAGATTTATTTTTTCCTGTTGAGGAAGCAGTTGGCACTCTTACATTTCGGCATGTGATGTCTATATTTTGGAATTTCAGAACTCCTGACAACAATGAATAACCAGTGTGCAATGAACATGAGGCAAGCTTGGTTCAAATATTTAAAATGTAAATCTAAAATGCAATACACACATGTTAAATGGTAGAAAAGGAAGTATTGCATATCCAATGTGGTAGAGATCTGATATGGCTGACACCACAGATTTATATGCTAGTAATTTGGGCATTGATTAATTAAGTTCAAGTTCAATAACTTTCAAACACTAGTGAAAATATTCACAGCTATATGTAGATCTATAACTGCCATTCATTCTCTAACTCACTCTTCTCTATATTCTTCTCCAACCTCTTCATTTGTCTCGGTTTTGCTTTTTTCTGTGCAGAGTTCACTTGTCTCGTATCCCCTCTCCTACAGCAGTGATAAACAATACCATGATTTCTCCAATATGAGTAGCTAGCAGTGTTTGTGTGGCTCACTGCTTCACTGCAGGGACAAATCAATGGGCCTCATCTCAATCAACAGCCTCTAGAAGTGGGGGTCTTTTTTGTCCCAACTTTGCAGGGAATCCCTCCCATAGGTCTATTGTCACTACCTCCTCACAACACATGCCACCCCCTCGTCAACCAGCGACATCAACTCAGTCTGCAGAAAAAGAATATCCTCCATCCAGCCTTGAGAACCCACTGCCATCAGTTCCTCTCAGCCTCTTCTCTTCTACTACATTAATCATGGGGGAATCCATAATCAGGAACATCTGTCTTGTTAAGTAAAGTCAAAATTTTGCATCAGGTCATCTGCACATAGGTTTAAAACAAAACAGGAAGTACGTTTCAACGTTCACCTGAATGTCATCCTCAGCTCTCAGTCCAGACTGGAGTGAATTTTGAAACATGCTCCGAAAGATTTCAATGACCTTTTAACCTTTTGAAATGTGCATGTGTTTTTATCTAGTCCTATTCCAACAATGGTCCGTGAAGTAGAGCTCTTCAGTAAGTAAAGTTTATTTATACAACACTTTTAAAAAACACATGGTTACAAATTACTTTACATACAGTTATGAAAAATAAGAGCAAAAGATAGCATAAATAAAATTCAAATTAAACATGACACAGGAAGAAACAGACCAAGCTAAAACCAACCCCAGCAGGTCTATGCAAAGGCTTGCTTAAAGAGATGGTTTTTAGAAGCTGCTCAAAACAGTCCAAAGATTCCGCAAATCTGATGGATTTGTGAAAGATTATTCCAGAGATTTTGGGCTATAACTGCAAAGGTGTGGTCACCCTTTGTTTTACAATTGGAGCTGGAATGGACAAAAGAAAATATCCAGAGTTGGCAGTTCAGACAAGGGGTCGTAGTCAGCAGGCTCAAGTTGGACCAGTTGAAATCAATGAGAAGGGTCACAAAAAGAGGTGAATCTGTTCAACTGGATCAGAAGTTTATTGGGAAACGTTTCCCAATAAACTTCTGATCCAGTTGAACAGATTCACCTCTTTTTGTGATTTCCCTACCTGGATTATTGAGCATGCATCAAGACAATGAGAAGGGTTTTTAGCAAAATAACTGTTTTGTGTTTTTTTTAAAAATCTGGCATTTGAGCTATTGTTTGAGATTAGTCACCTAAAGGAGTTGTCTAACATAACTGAAATGGCCAGTCAGTGGCTGCTGGTGAGGAGTAATCAGGGACCCCTTAGATACTTGGGATAGTAAGATATAGAGGAAGACATTGACGAGGCCCATATGGAGCCAGAGGTTTGGAGCATACATTAATGATTCCAGTGGGGTGAGGTTAGTGACAGGCCAGGGCAGGTGATGTTGGATGGTGGTTGTTCAGATTCCGATGCAGGGTAGTGGTTGAATGATGGAGTTGGATGTGGGTATAGGAAGTTATGGCTTTTGAGTCTTTTGGGGAAGTCGTGCCAAATCCAATGAAACATTTGTGGGGAGCCATTCTCTCTTGACAGCCCCTGTGAAATACTCATGCCTGTATTCTTAGTGGCCAACAAAGCCATTTAGAGTTGGGTTTTGGAGATGTATTATGGTATTTTCTGATGTCCTCTATTTTAAATGAAGGGACAAGTGAATGGAGCTCTTTGGTTGAACTGGGCTCCCTGTGTAGTCCCTTTATCATAAGCACCAGGGATTTAACATCATATTCTGTGTATCAATAAACACACAACTATAAAGTACAACAGTTACAGTGGTGGTGTTTTGGGCCCCTTTCTCTTTGAACTTGCTATGTTTGAGTCTCAGACTTGTCCACATAAAGTTTTGGTCTCAACTTAGATGGTCTTGACTGTAAGGCTGTCACACACACAATATACTTAAAATGAAGTCATAAAATATATTATGCGCATGATTTACTAAAATGCATTCAAAAAACATGTCTTGATCAGCCCTGGGCTCTGTGGTCTACTGTTATGAACATGTGCACACAGACCTGGCCATGGTGCTGAAAGACCTGCTGACCGTTTATAGTGAACTCAGCAGCATTTCGGCTGATGCCCATGGACATAAAGTTGTACTTCACATGTCAACGTTTTGTGATGCTATCTGGATCTGCCGGGAAAGTTGGCACCATCTTTCCACACTCAACTGTGATCAGCTGAGGATTTAAGAATGGAACAAATGTTAAGTCAAATAAACTCGGGTAAGAAATAGAAACTTTTTCTGTGGCTTCATGAGAAGATCACTGTTCAGTGCTTTGAAGTGAATGGTAAATGGTAGGTGGACTTGTTCTCATCTAGTACTTGTCTAGTGAACCGACCACTCAAAGTATGTGCGAGTGGTGTGAGGTCGATGAGAAAATTTATCTGCCAATTGCTGATTCTCTAAATCAATTTGGATGAATCTCCCTGCTAAACACAAAGACAAATCTAAAACAGGCAGACATGATTTGTCACGTACGTGTTACTTTTCAGCCATGTTCCTGTCAGGGAGACCACAGAAGAAACCAGGCAGATGGTTGGGTCCCTGTAACTCCATGTCACTCATCCAGGTGGTGAACTAGCTCACTGGATGTTAGTGTTCAGCTTGGAGAGACTTTACCATCCATTGTGATGGCTGAAAGAGAAGAGAGCAGTTCAGCACATGTGTGGTTCAGTAGAGTCTGAATGTGAGGGGCATCACTCACCTGGGCCACCTCAGACACACGTTTCTTGGGACTGGCCATGTGATTTCTGTTTACCCATATTACAAAATTATATATTATATATCTCTAGGGAAGTACCAATGTTTAGATGAAGGGGACATTGCTATGGCTTACACCATGGGCTGCAGAACATATTTCAGATTGGTCAGGCTCATCAGCCCCTCCCATCCCCATACACACATACAAACAAACACCACCCCCAAGCTCCCAAACTTTGAACCAACATGACTTCTGGAGCCACTTTTTCAGTCACTATGACTACAAGCTACACATTACCAAGACAGTCAGAATGGTCCCGGCTGAACTGAGCTCAAAAAGATACATCAAGCACACCACTGCTCTTCAAATGTCAAGAACTGTCTTCATCCATCACTGTGCTAGATGAAGTCCAGGCCAAGCCTTGAATTTCATTGGCATTGCGCTGAAAAATATCTATGAATCTAGTTCTTGGTGCTTTACAATAACAATAATAATAATAATAGATTCCCCACAAGGGGAAATGTGGATTTCTCTGCATTTTAACCCATCCTATTGTATAGGAGCAGTGAGCTGCCACCATATGGTACTCGGGGAGCCGGTAGGGGTTCAGTGTCTTGCTTAAGGACACCTCGACATGCTTTCTGCAGGTCCGGGGATCAAACCTGTGACCTTCTGATTGCCAGACGACCGCTCTACCCACTGAGCAATGCTGCCCCTGTATTCGGTAAAAGGTAACTGGGAAAATGGGGTTTTGTCTGCTCTGTGTGTCCCTCTCATCTTTATCTGTGGTGAACTCCAGACAAGCATGTTGGGAGTGAGTTTGGGATCTACTGGTGGCAAGACCGATTGGCACTGAGGAAACATCGTGGCCACACTGTCAGAAAGAGAAGTAGCAGAGTTTTAAAGAACATACTGAGTTTAAGGTTAACAGATTCACAAATAGTAAGAATGTGAATTACCCTTCATTTAAAGTTTGTTGAGAATGTCTTTACTTGGGCATTCAATGTAATTGATCGATAAATGCATCGAAGTAGAGCTACAAAAGGTGTGTGAGTGTACAGTAAAGAGCTGTGCAGAAATACAGTTCAAGTGATCTTTTGGGGGGAAAAGCAAGAGGAACACAGCAAACACAACACGAGTTCAGATGGTCCACAACAGAAGTACAAACTTGGTCTTGGTCCATGTTAAGGCCTGAGGAGTCATTGTTAAGCCATGGAGCTGCTGCTCATTGAGCTAGGTCTAGAGGTCTGCTCAAGGCTCCTGTGGCTCGCCTGCTGCCGTCCTCCCAGGCTGGAGATGTGATCTGTGGGCTCAGCAGATCCTCTGCTGGCCTGGCTGACAAACACATTCGGCGGCTGGGTGAAGGACATCTCCAAGTTAAGCGTGGAGGTCCGACCTCCCTGTGATGAGACCTTCCTCTTTGTCCTGAGTAGGGGAGAAGGTCGAGACTGGCTGGCAGCACTGAAAGCTGGGAGTTTTCTCTGTGATGGTGTGGAGGCATTTCCCGCTGCAGTAGAGGACAAGGAGCCCAGTCGGGCCAGAGCCACAGGGATCTCATCCAGGGACTCTGCTGAGTCAGAGTGGTACTCGGCAGGCGGCCCAGCGGCCTGTACAGGGCCAACACTTGGAGCCAAGGGTGGCAGGGAGGCCCTCAGAGGGAAAACTGGAAAGGGAAGGCGCTGGTTCAACATCACAGCTGTCAAACTGCCGGCCTCTGCAAGGTCAACAAGACACGGCATCTATCAGCAAACAGTAAAGAACCCCTGCTCACCGCAGGCTCAGAGCCTCTGCTACTGCTCTACAAGGGGAAGACTGGTTCTTTTAAAAAGTTGATATCTATCTGGAGACTATCTGGAGGCAATACTGCTCCTGGTGTCTCTGTGAAGGTGTGCAGGGTAAACCACCAGATGGCAGTGTCAACACTGCAAACACCAACAACTTCCTGTGAGTGATGTGAGAGACACATACTGTCCTCTGGCAGTTATAACGAGGCTATATCAAGTATTCATGGGACAGGCATACGCTACAGACTACTAAATACGCTGATTGGCGAAATTGAATTGGATCTATTTTTCTAGCTTAATCAAATATTTTATATCAAGCACACCAACATCTAGTGTAAACTACCTACAAAAGTGACCAGTTGGCCAAAACTGAAAATATTTTTTATCGATAGGTCACTGAGAATGTGCTATACCACTATTTGCCAGATTAACTTTTAAATAATGTTTGGAGTTAAAGGAAGACCCATACCAGAGCTTAACTTGCCAAATTAATTAAAATCTAATAGGTCTTATGGTGACAGGCATGGGCACGACTCCATGAACACTAGCATGGTATTCAGCCCTTTACCTGTGCTCCCTTCCACAGAGTTAGTGGCTGTGTCAGGAAGGACATCCCATATAACATTGTCCTAAATCATTATGCAGATTGACAAGACCCTGCCTGGATCACTTCAGTCTCCATACAGGAATGGTCAAGGATGGGCTAACAATGAGTACCATTGCTTGTGTGCCCTCACGGGGTACCAATGGAAGCTGTAAAATCCACTGTAGAGATCCATGAGAAACAGGGAACAAGCCAAAAGGAGAACAATAATTTAAAATCTAGTAGGCCACCATGCCAACTGATTTTATTCTGGCTGCTACTGCCAATGTTTTGTATACGTTAAGGTTTATTTGAGAAAATGTTTATTGTGCACAATTACCAATCAATCTGTAAATTTGCCGACTCAGTGGTCATGCACATTAATTGTAGTGAGAGGTCCAGTTTTAATTGTTATGATTAGTTCCCACGTTGTCGGGTGGACATGGATTTATATGGAGCTTGGGAGATTAAGGCTGGATGCCCTTCAAGACGCCCCATGGTGAGCTCAAATCTGCTGCCTCTATCTCGTTAGTTTCCTAAAGTGCACTCTACTACTGCAATAGGCTGCTGGGCTAGTCTAACATTATACATTAGCATTTAGCTTGTTTGAACTTGTAGAACTTTTGTGGTACTATGGGAGAGGCCACGGTAAGCTAGACTGGTAGTTTCCTACTTTTATCCTGACAAGAGAAGGGGGGTCAGAGGAGTAACAGTTTGCTACTGATGATGACCTTGGACTGCTTTTAAAAAAAAGCATAGCTAGTCAAGACATTTACACACACACACCAATGAATTTAAAGGTAAAGCAAAAATCACAGTGTTTTGTACAATTCTATCTGGATTTTGATCCTTCCCTGCTAAATATAATTAGATTAAAAAGATAAAGTGATGTTTATGCTTGTGCGTTGTGGTATATGCATGTCACAACATGTCTGCATGTGCATTTGTTTTAGCTGCGAGTGACTGTTGGGTTTTGAGCATGTGTGTGTGTGTGTGTGTGTGCGGGCATACCAAGCGGAGCTGCACAGACTGTCTTTGTCCTATGGACCTCCCTGTACACCTCTGCTGGTACCTTTTGCTTTTTCCTCTGAAAAAAAACCAACAAACAAACCATTCATCTCCAGTATGAGAGGTTCTTTTCCCACTGAGGAACCAGAGCTGGGACAAGGCTTTTGCTTTATTTCTACAAAGATTAGAATGCAACACAGGAATGACTAAATCATTCAAATCTACAAAGTAGGGCTTCAAATGGGTTTGGAAAGAAAGGAAACAAAAGCCACTTTATTTGGTCATTGTATCTTGAAATTAAATCAGTAGCATTTAAGCAATGCTAATGTATAGCCTTGTTTGAACTCTATTGTTTTTTGTAGTTGGATCGGGGGTGGATGAAAGACCAAGGTTTGAGAATCAGAGTGGTCAAGAAGACAAATAATGTCCCTGGGCGAGTCAAGGTGTTGGAAGATGCAGTGCAATCCCAAGTCGACAGTATCCTCTGCTGACCTATTTGGTCACCAGACTAACATCAGGGGGTCGAGCAAGGGGGTCTGTGATTTCAATCAGGTGAGCCAACACCAGTCTCTCAAACATTTCATGACCAAGGATGATAGGGTAACGGACTGTAGTCATTAAATCTTATGATACAAGGTTTCTTGGGACTGAGTTGATAGCAGAGCTCTAGGTGACTTCACATAGCTCCAGTGATCTGTTGAAGATCAGTATAAAATCGGGGGAAAACTGGCCAGGACATTCTTTAAGGCAGGAGGGGAACACACCATCTTGGCCTGGTCCTTTCCTGGATGCCTGGCACATCCTCAACATAGATCCAACCCAGGTGGGTGTGGGGGATCAGTGGGGAGGGGAGAGATGATGG
>OMLC01056885.1:0-12144 GCA_900302585.1 Regalecus glesne
GCTCCCTGTACTCCCCGTCATCCCCATCTGTGATGAGGCCGACGATAGCAGAGTCATCAGAGAACTTCTGTAGGTGGCAGGTGGGTGAATTGTGGAAGAAGTCTGCAGTGTAGAGGGTGAAGAGGAACGGGGCCAGGACTGTTCCCTGTGGGGCCCCCACACTAGAAACAACCAAGTCCGATACACAGTCTGGTGTCCTCACATACTGTGGGCGGTTGGTGAGGTAGTCCAGAATACAGGTTGTAAGGTGATGGTCCACCCCTGCGTGCTCCAGCTTGTCCCCCAGAAGCACAGGCTGTATGGTGTTGAAAGCACTGGAGAAATCAAAGAACATTATCCTCACAGTGCTCCCAGGCTTCTCCAGATGAGACAGAGCTCTGTGTTGAAGGAAGATGACAGCATCATCCACCCCTATGCCAGGTTGATAGGCAAACTGCAGTGGGTCCATCACTGGGCTCACCAGGGGGCGGAGATGACCAAGGACCAGCCGCTCAAGGGTCTTCATCATGTGTGAAGTTAGTGCCACCGGCCGGTAGCTGTTGAGACCCTTGAGGTGTGGAGTCTTGGGTACTGGTGCTACGCAGGATGTTTTCCATAGCAGTGGAACTCTCCCCAGTTTCAGGCTCAGGTTGAACATGTATTCCAAAAGCCTGCATAGCTGATCTGCACAGGACTTCAGGAGCCTGGAGCTGATAACATCTGGACCTGCAGACTTCCCTGCTTTGATCCTCCTGAGCTGATTCCTCACTTGAAGTGTTGTGAGAGACACGTTGGAGCAGGGTTGTGTGCTGGAGGGTGTGGATGGGGGTGGAAGGGTTGGGATGATGAGATGAGCAGAGGGGGGTGACTGTGAGCTGATCGTTGCAGAAAGCGAGGTGGGGCTGGAGCGATACAATGGACATGCAGATGAGGGTGATTGCAGCATTGAGGACTGGGGCGGGGGAGGAATGGGTGTCTGGTCAAATCTATTGAATAATAGATTCAGATCGTTCACCATTAGTCTCCATGTCGTGGGGGTGGACACACATGGATTGAGCATTTTGAGGCTGGATGCGCATTCTGATGCCCTGAGGTGGGTTCGAACATCTGGGTCGTCATTTCCCGAACCCTGCATCTAGATGAATATATTTCTAGCTTTACAAATCTGTAGAGCTCGACAACAAAGTATACACCTTATCGCATGCTACCCCACCCTTCCAGGTGCTTTGAATGACATCGACGCCTGGTATGAGTGACTGAACAACTTTTCAGTGGTGATGCTGCAGTGGCTCAGAGCAGACAGCTTCAAGGCAAGCGTAATGGGTTTGTATCCCGCTGCGGAGCTCAGTCAATGTGAGGCATACATTCCAATCTGTTTTGTGCGATTACTAGACTAAAAAAGCACGATATAAAAATAAGTTAATTTACCAGTTAAGACTAACTCCCTGAGGAATGACCATGTGTTGCAGGTGATTGCAAATTATATTAAAAAAAGACCCTCCCCAGGGTCAGTCTACGCAAAGTTCTGGACCCAGACAGAATCCAAGAATCGGCAATCAGGGACTGTGCTAAGCAGCTGGCAGATATCCTCCCTGACATCTTCAACATCTCGGTGTCCCTGGCAGTCACCCCCACATGTTGACTCAAAACTGAACAGCATCATCCAGAGATGGGAACTTGAGTTTGTGACTTAGACTCAAGTCATACTTAAGTAACACACACAGCGACTTGAGACTCGTTCTCAAAAGACTTGAGATTTGAGACTCGTTGACAATCTTTATTTTATTTTTTTGCCACATTGACATTAAGGAAATATCTTATGGACTGAATATCCCCACCACCACCATGTGTAACCTTATGCAAAACCTAATGCATATGGTCGGCCCGACAGATGAATGAGTACACCTCATGTTGTTGTGCCATTTGTCATAACCTTTGGTTATAATGACATCATACGAGGTCCAAACAAAAATAAATTGCTAAATGTGACATCTGCAGTATCAATATAAAGGCTGATGGATTGACTACATCAAACTTTATCAAACGCATCCAAATAGGTCAGTCACTAGGTAATGTGAAAGTTCATGTTAGCACCTGTGGACAATTAGTGACTAAGTTTAACTCTGCATCAGTTATCAGATATTCTGTAAATATTTTGAAAAGATGTGCGAGTGTTTTTTTTCTTCATTTTTCACGTATGCTTCTTTTTTGGCCTGACAAAGCTGTCTGAGTTTTGGTGTGAACTAGGGCTTGTTGTTGTAGGTACAGAAAGTTTTGTGGGCCACATGTTCTTACAAAAGCTAATGTAAGATGTCTCTGTGTCAGTAAGATAGCCCAAGTCTGTATATGCAGCCTCAAAAACCCTCCAATCAGTGGAATCAAGGCAGCCCTGGAACTCCAGTTTTGACTTATCGGTCTGTTTCTTCTCAGTTTTGACATCAGGGTTTGCAGATTTTTGTTTCTGTCTGTAAGTTGGGATATGATGAATCAGACAGTGATCAGAGTCCCAGGGCTGAAGGGGGTACTGAGTAATAGGAGTCCTTTATTACTGAACAGCAATGTTTTAGTGATCCTATTGGTAGTCAGGAGAAAAATTGACGTGGCCTTAAACATTAGCTGAGGCTGGAAGTCCATAGTTAGTGGTGTATAATTGGCTAAGCATCACATGGGTATAGGGGTAAGGTTGGATAAAATATTCTAGGTTCACTAGTGTCCCCCTCTGGGTTGTCCGGGCCATTGCGAGACAGTGATGTGTGAAATAGCGAGGGCTAGTCGTCACATGACTTGGAGGAGAAACATGCTACGGCTTCCTCCTTCCTGTCTATGCTCTAGAGGGGCATCGAAAGCGACGGATCCAGCAATAGGCAACATGGGGAATTAGGATGGGGGAAAAAGGGGATAAAATTTAGAAAAAGAAAAAGAGGGGAATATGGCCTTAATCCTCCATGCCTCATCTAGCTCCATGTCCAACCCCACATCATGACATGTAAAAATGAAACTTTAGTTATATTTGATCATGGTGTAAAAGAATAAGGTAATAAGCAGAAAGGAGACAAGCCAGTAGTCATAGATGGCATCAGTAAATGTGGATATGCATGAGGAAGAGAACCTTCTGACGTAACTTGTTTTTTTCATAGTCCGAACACAGCTTTGAAAATAAATATAATTGCAGATATGCATCACATAGGATTTCCTAAATTGTGGACTCCCCTCAAAATGTAACTTTAGAATCTGCTATCTTATTATTTTTTCATCTTATTACCCCAGCCTGATAAATCAGAGCCCCCTCATCGCATAATAGAAATGAATGATTTTCTTAATCATTTAGAAAGTCTCACCATTGATTTAGAATTAAGTCTGGGATTAGACAAAACTTTCTTGTTAGAGACACTGAGTTCTACTCAAAGTATGAAAAACAACAGATCCCTTGGTACCAAAGGGTATCCAACTGAAATTTTAAAAGCTTTTCAAATAAACTTGCACCTCTTCATTTAGAAGTATTAGATGGAGGCATCTATATAGGCTCTTTGCCTCAAACACTGATTGAAGCATATAGCTCCCTTTTGTTAAATCCAGCAAGGAGCCTACAAACGGTACCTCCGATCATCCTATTTCACTTTTGATTATGGATGGAGATACTGACAAAATGTATACAAGCTGATTGGACATTGTTCTGGTGGATATTATTTCAGAAGACCAAACAGGTTTTATGAAGGGCAACCACTCAACTGAGATGTTATCATTCTGCATATCCACTAGATGCCACAGAGGGAGCTATCTCAGTAGATGCAGAAACGGCATTTGACAGGGTGGGAACGGGACATTTATTTGCTGTCTTGACAAAAATAGTTTTGGGGAAAAATTCACCTCAGTTATCCGGCTTTTCTGTTCTTCTGCGTCTGTATCAAAATCTACATTCTTCATAATTCCCCTGTTCATGAGGAACTTGTTTGGGCTGTTCCCTATTGCTACTATTATTCACTACAGCCATTCAATGCCTCTATCACTCCAAAAAACATACCCATTGATTAAGAACATATATTGCTGGGGAACATTGTTCTCATATGGAGACGATGTTGAGGTTAGCCCAAACATAACTGACCTATTGTCATTCATGATTGGTTGAGGAAATACAATGTGAGGGGTGGTACAGTGGCACAGCGATTAGCACTGTTCCCTCACAACAAGAAGGTCCTGGGTTCAAATCATCCTTTCTATGTTCTCCCGCTGTCTACGTAGACTTTTCTAGGTGTTTCAGTTTCCTCCCACCATCAAAAAGACAAGCATGTTGGGGTTAATACTGGAGTTGGTCCCTGGGTACTGCAGCTGCCCATTGCTCCGATATAATAGGGTAGGTTAAATGCAGAGTATACATTTTGTTGCATGTTTGTACAATAACAAATGAATAAAGCTTCTTCTACTCGAAATATCCATCCAGAAGAAAACATTGTGAGAAAAACGCTTGAGGAAAATAATAAGTAGTCTCTGCACACCAGAGATGAAACTTGGGAACTCAAGTCAAGACACACATCCAAAACCCCTAAAAATACTGTGATGTCTTCAAGAATGCCGGAAGTAATGCTGAGAAGAGAACTTAAGATGTTGAAGCAAATTAGAGAGTAGGCAGAAGGATCAGTTGTTTTACCTTAGTTTGATCAAATAAACTGAAGTTGGGGTGCCCTTTAAGATGACACTCGACACCGTCTGTGATCTTAAAGGGCCATTATAAAGTACATATTGCCACTGACCTCTATCACCAACTAATGAAAATATCACAAGAGCCTCAAAAGTTGATTCTGAATCTCCTTGTTCGAGCCATTGAGCTTACATATTGAGGCACAAATGCAGACACTGATGATCAGTTTGCCAAGGACACATTTCAAGGCAAATTCCTGTGTTTAGTTGAAACTGGATTTTTAAGTGACTGTGAAGTTTCAGATCTGGTCCTACCTCAGTGATCTCAGAACATCAGATGAGAAACTGATCAAGCAGGTGAATGAGGCAGTAAAACTGAAAGGTGAAAGACAAGATGAAAGAAAGAGGCTCGCCACCGGCAAACGCCCACGTGTGCAAGAGCTTCATATGGAAACTCAGTCCGACAACTCATCTGCCCAGGCTTCTCAGTTACCCAAAGAGCCCAGCGCTTCTGTTGCAGTCAAACAGTGAGAGGAAAAGAGGCCAAATTAGAGAATCTAAATACACAGCAAATAATAGAAGAGTTCAAACCAGGAATGAAATTGTGGTAGTGGAAGCCAGTGCTAACCAGTTGATACCGAGATCTTCTGACAAAGGTTGCAACAAGTGTCACGTAGAATAGAAAGGGGAAAACTGTCATCACTGCTACAAATTACAAATAAAGTGAATCAGTTCAACTGGACGGAAAGTTTATTCAGAAACATTTCGTCAATCAAACAGGTCACATCTTCAGTCTGAAGGTTTCTCAGTCTGAAGATGTCACCAACATAGTTTATTAGGCTAGAGGCTGGAGAGCAATTGGTTTCATGGATTGTGGTGCTAATGCTTATCATTACTAGCATGTTAATGTCTCAATATATGAGAGGCCTGTTTTACATGTCGTGATTAGTGCTCACGTTATAGGGGTGGAGATTTAGATTGAACTTTGGGGGATTAAGGCCGGATACCATTCCTAATGCCCCATTGTGGGTTTGAACCTGGTGCTTCTGCTCGTCAACTCCCGAAGTGAGCAGTCTAACCATTGAGCTACCGTGGCCCCGCTGTTTCAAGAAAAGCCATTTTCAAAATAAAAGTTCACACAATTTTCACTATTGATGCAATTTATTGTCTTTTCTGTGAGCACAATGTGAAAAGAAAATTCAGATTATTATAAAGAGTAATGGGTGATTGTGACATTTTGTGTGGGTTACTGCGTGGAAATTAATATATGAAGTTTGCTTATTTGAATCTTTGACCATGTGTGATGCACCATATTTGACTGTTGCTGTCCTGTAACAGGACTTACTGTTTGGACATTCTTAAAGCTCTTCCGTAGTAACTCAAATGTCATGGCTTAAGCGTTTTCTTCTGTACTCTAACAAAGAACTACTGTTCAGAGGGATGTATAAGAAGCCAACTGGCCTATAGCTGATAACAGATGAATGTCTAGGAGACTCACTTGAGTGTCGCAAGATCTGTATGAATGGCCCTGGATAATAGTGTAGCGCCCCCTAGCGTGTCTGGCTATTGGTGTAGAGTGGGCTCCCCGAATTCCTATGTAGCGAGAGATGTCTCTCTAATATTAATTAATGCTCTAATGTAATCACCTAATTTATTTCTTACTCATTATCATTTACGGATATTCATATTACACTAATAATACTAACCATTAGCTTTTAACTTAATGCAAAGTGTCAATCAAGTGACTGTATAGCGAAATGAAATAAATCACTAAATGTATGCAGCTATTGTTAGCACTTGGTTAAAAAACATGAACTTTTAAAGTTGCATTGATCTTTTAACTGTTAACTGATTAACAATATCATCAGTACAATAAGCATCGAATCAAATGTCATAATAGACCATGAATCAGTATTAACCTTTAGAAATACGTTCACTGTAAATTAGGCTGCTCTTAAACTTTTCACTATTGGCTTACACTCAGAATCAAATAAACTATTCAAAGAAATGGGCAAATATCCAAAAGAATCAAGTTTAAACTATTTACCGAAAATTAGTATATACAAAAATACACACTCACATGTAAAAGGTAAACTCACAATAAGGTTTAGCTTTTCAGTTTGTTGTCGATACAATGCATTCATTCACAGTTCAGTCCACATATTTAAACCACACTTCAAACCTAAAACCAAGCCTGCTAATCACAAAAAGAGGTGAATCAGTTCAACTGGATCAGAAGTTCTGATCCAGTTGAACTGATTCACCTCTTTTTATGATTTCCATACCTGGATTATTGAGCATGCGTCAAGACAAGCCTGCTAATATATAAACTAAGTCACACAATAGCGGGTTAGCCAACCTGTCAGCAGAGATCCATGCCTGTGTCGATGCTAGCGTTCGGTGAAGCCTCTAACAAGATGGCTGCCCCGCACCCAGAGCGATATGTGTGGTGCTTGGTGTGGAGACATCCTCAGTTTTGGTCCACGGAGAACGTCGAGACGACTTGTAAACGAATACTGGGCGGATTACTCTCAAAGTCGTTGGATCCTCCAACGGAACTAAGCTACGTCGGGCTGACTTAGCTTTTATCCTCAGCGAAAACTCGGGTTTAGCTTTCGATACCAGACACGTTATAATTAATGCCGCAGCATTACTGTAGAATATATTTACAAGATTCACTGTCCGTTTGTCTAAACGCATTCACTGAAATATACAATACATTGGATTCCACTAACTATACTTTTGGCTATCATTGAGCCAGAAAAGATGTTTTTCTATACTTTTGACTAGCAGTGCACCAATGCGAGCTCAAACGTCTTGCATCTTCTTGCTCTCCTTGTGTTCTCTTCACGTTCATCTCCAGACTTCCTGCTTACCCGTGAACTCTGACCCCAACTGTCACGATGTATGTTCAATAGTCCAGGTAAGGAAATCACAAAAAGAGGTGAATCGGTTCAACTGGATTAGAAGTTTATTCAGAAACCCTTCGTCACTCAAACACCTGACATCTTCAGTCTCCACTCCCAAGAAGAAAATATGTTGTTAGAGAGATTGTGAGGAAAAGAATTGTGTGACCACGAGAAGAAATCCAAAGGTAATGACATCCACTTCAGTATGATAATCCATTGGCAAAGGAATTGATAAATACTATTTGAATTACTTGTATATGTATGTGCATGTGTATGAGTGTGGGGAAACACCTACAATAGCAACCTACATCCATCCTGCATACTGCAAAAAAGGGTCCTATGGTTAATTAAATATATAGGATTTCACAAACACACTATCTTGCTGTTTTTTACTTACATAATACGTCATATATTCTTATCTATTTCAAATACAGGTACAGGGTATTGCAGATAATTTTCCAGTAGTAGTGTTTGCATTTATCCTCAGTGTGTTGTTTTGCACTTACTGGAATGAGTTATATTAATTATGACAATTATGACAGTGTGAATTGTAACATTTTCTCTCTTTGTTCTCAGGGGCCTACTGAGCCTGTACAACAGGGGGTAAGGTCTATGATGATGCAATGTGTCTGATTCAGCGATAGACAAGTGACTCTTTTCTTCTTGACGTGGAACCTCAAATGCTCGGTCTAAGCTATAGGTATGTCCCAAGGTTAAAAGGCAAAATGCCGTCATTAACATTAAATGAAATTGGTTATTGTGTGTTTTTCCTATTTCATTGTTTGAATTGATTATTTACCGAACAGTTAATCAATGTTGATACTACATATAAATATATATAAGGAGTGATGATATTAGTGCAGTCCAAAGGCTAACCACAGTAACTACACTTTTGCTCAAAGTTGAGGTACAACTAATTATAAAATTCTTGATATCAGATTTATTTTTTATTTTTTTAAGATTCCCTTATCAGTCCCACTAGCTGAAATTTGCAATTCCCTGTATTTTATTATATAGGACCAGTGATCTGCCACCATATTGCATTCAGGGAACAGTTTTGGGGTTCAGTGTCTTGCTCAAGGACACCTCAGCAAACTTTCTGCAGGACCAGGGATCGACCACCTTCTGATCGCCAGACAACTGCTCTACCCACTGAGCTATGCCCCCCCACCCCAACCATCCTGTAACAAAGTTTCAGAATCCATTTTGTTTAGTTTTAGAGGGGAAAAAAATCACAAAATAGAATAATTATAAAATCGGACTCAAAAGCATGCCAAACTACAGTAAGTGAAGTTCCTGTGGTCTGCTTTTGGATCCTAGCAGCTGATCTTCTGCTCTACCAATCTGAGCTACATCATCCGGCTGCTGCAGTAACTGCGTAGGAGAGTAGGAAGTAGACGTGTTCTGCATAAAGCCATATAATGTAATAAAAAAAAACTTTAGTGTGATTCAGTGTAACTTTTTATTCATTCCTTGTATTAAATAGCAAAGCCAAGGATAATGGAAATGATTAAGTTATTATCATGAAGGCAACAACAGACATTGATAATGATGATGATGATGATGATGATGATGATGATGATGCACAGTTTAATTGACAGGAAAAATATCAAGATAGGTGAATGAATAAGAAAGTGAATACACTTTATAGTATCACGAGATTTTCCGTTTGTCCAGACTTCATTAAACATGCACAAGAACGCGCTTCCATAACTAGAGGTGACAAATGCTGTACAATACAGTTATCACAAAGTCGTAATTCATAATAGTTTTGTATACTGACAAAGCAATGGAAAGGTTTAAGAAAACACAGCATTGTAGTTACCACACTTTGCTCTTTCATTGCTATTAGAACCATTTAAGTCAATGCAGAGGCCGTGTGCAGTAACTACATGTTAGAGTTTTAACCTGTGTGTAGTTACTGGAGGTAGCCTCAGTAGGCAGAATACAGTATATGGTTTGAATTCCTTAGATATAGCTGTGTAGTGCTCTGAGCAGACCAGATGCTATGCAGTGGATGATGGGACACTCATTACAACCATAAGAGAATTGAGACTTAACTTTGACTTGCCCATCAAATATTTGATACTTGACCTGGACTCTGCTCAATGACTTGAGACTTGACTTGGACGCAAAGTGACTTGCTTGTGAGCATGTCTGGGGCAGTTTCAGCCTCATCATTAAGCTTGCTGATGACACTTTAGTAGTAGGCCTCATCACTGACAGTGATGAATCACCATAAAGACCAGAGATGGAGCAACTGATAGCATGGTGCAAATCAACAACCTCCCCCTAAACATAAGCAAAGCTAAGGAGGTATTCATTGACTTTAAAAAGACCAGCACCCACCCTACCCCCATGAACATTAATGGAGAGAGTCAGTGACACTAAGTTCCTGAGAGTGGACATTACAGAGGACATCTCCTGGTCTTCCCATCACTACACTATTCAAGAAGGCCCATCAGCATTTCAAGAAGCTGGATCTGCCCCCACCCATCCTTCACCACATTCTACAGACCAGCTGTATCATTGTCCAGCATGGGAACTGCAAAGCCTTTGACCATAAGCCCTTAGAATGGATAATAAAGACAGCTGGAAAGATCATAGAAAGTGCCCTGCTATCCATGCAGACCATCTATGAGGCATGGTGGACCTGGAATGCCCATCAGGATTCATGAAGGACTCCACCCATCCATCCAACATCCACTTCACCCTCTTACCCTCTGGCTGGAGGTGCCAGAACACCCACACTGCCTCCACCAGCTTATGCAACAGTTTAACTGGAGCTTATCTCAGTTCTCATTGGGTGAAATGCAGGGATACACCCTTGAAGGGTCGCCAGTCTATCACAGGGCAGAGCAATTAGGGGAAGAGTGTTTTGCTCAAGGACACGTCGACACGCTTCTCTGCAGGTGCGGGACTCGAACCTGCAACCTTCTGATTGCCAGACGGCCGCTCTACCCACTGAGCCATGCCGCCCCTAGGCAGGGCATCCATTGTGAAATTTGGCCTGATCAGTGATCAACAGGATCAGACCAGGTCGATTGAGGCCACCGTTGGTGCTGTGCCCTCACAAGGTATCAATGGAAAATAAGATCCAGTGTGGCAACCCGTAACAAACAGGGAACAAGCCAACAGAAGAAGAGCAATGTGTGTATTACGTGGCACTGTGGTAACTATGGAATGCAATCTCGTTCCCCATATGAATGGGAAATGCGTATGTGGAAATGACAGTAAAAGCAATATTAAATCAAAGTCAAGAGTTGGTGATTTGTTTTAAATGTGTATAACAAAATCTCCAAGCACATCAAACTTCCCTCTGGTGGTGTTTCAGAGTTGGCTGCATTTGGTGTTTAAGGTGTCAGTTAAACCACAAATGAAACAAGTCTGGAGGTTGATTTATGATGTACATTTATCTCAAATACAAATCAAAAGAATTATGCTCATTAATTTCAGTTTCTTGGTACAATCATACCAAATGGTTTCAACCTGATCCATGACTTCATTAATGACTGAATGCTTTGGAAGTTACTATCATGACACATGTTTTCTTTGTGTGTTATTAATCATTAGAAAGCAAGTTTACCACTAAATCTAAGAATTAAGGACAATAAAATTAATTAACTAAAGCACATTAATTGGTCCTGTATACCAATTTAATTACAAAGTTAAGGATCTTAAAGGGTGATCGAATCGAGTAGAGTCAGACAGATAATGACCAGAGCTAAGCTAGGAGGGTGAGTTTTGGAGCAGATGATGCTCCTCATAATGTTCCTCTTATGATGGCTTCAGTGATTGAATTCCTGACCCCCCCCTACCCTCAGATGGAGTGATATCCTAGCCCTGTGTCGTGTTTGAGAGACAGCTCTCATACGGTGGCTGAGATTAGTGAAGCCTGTCATAGGCATAATTTACTTTGGTCATTCTTGGTACATTTGACGTTGCACTTGACTAATGTCCTACTAAATGAAAGAAATTATTATTCTTATTATCATATTATGTTATTATTGTTATTATTATCATTACTATGTCATTCATGCACTGGGCTAATGTCCAGCTAAATGAAAGAAATAATAATACTCATAACAATAATAAGTCATTATTATTATTGTTATTATTATTATTATTGTTGTTATTATGTCATTCATGCACTAGGCTAACGTCCAGATATATGAATGTCATCGATGAAGACATACTTAATCTTCTTTTGCCCTCTGCTCTCTTTTCTTTTGACGTGTAAGGTCCCAACACCAACGTCAGTCCTGTTTGCAATTACCCACTGTGCCTCTGTAATGTCTGGGAGGAATGAGGAGGATTGACGTCTTTCTGGCCATCTGCCACCATCCTGTGCATCTCCTATAATTCACTCACTTCTGCCTTCCCCATCTCGAACTCTTCTTTGAGAGGATTAAGTGTGTTGGTATCTCAGTGTGTCTTTGTCACATCAATGTGTAAATCTAATGCTGTATTTGATGTGTGTGTGTGTGTGTGTGTGTGTGTGTGTGTGTGTGTGTGTGTGTGTGTGTGTGTGTGTGTGTGTGTGTGTGTGTGTGTGCGTGTGTGTATATGTGTGTGTGTGCGTGTGTGTGTGTCTGTATATATATATATATATATATATATA
>OMLC01056886.1:0-13340 GCA_900302585.1 Regalecus glesne
GAGGAGGAGAGGAAAACAGGACGGAGCTTAGCGGAAAGCTATGGTGTTCACAGCGTCCTTGGAAGTTTAGCGACTGACTGTGCAGTGTCAGGATATCGTCAGAGTCAGGTGACAGCTGCTATCAGCTCATACTGTTATCATGGCGATGTGATGGCTGTGCCATACTTAGTACTCGCCTCGTGTTTGATATAACACGTTGACTGGCTTAAACGATGCAATGCTGCTTTGCCGGATAATTACATTAATGCAATGATTAAAGCTCATCCTGCTCACACAGAATTTGGCATGCATACAACAGTAATAAAAACAATTATTATTATTATTATTATTATTAGTACTACTACTGTTATTATTATAATCATTTTCAAAACTGTTATTATTATTATTATTATAATAATAATAATAATTATTATTATTATAGTAGCCAAGGAGGTAGGGTATTCTTCAACTAATCGGGAGATTGATGCCTCAATCCCCAGCTCCAGAAAACAGCATGCTGAAGTGTCCTTGAGCAAGACACTGAGCCCCTAACTGCTCTAGCCCTGAGATGGAGTGACGACCTGTCCAGGGTGTTTCCTGTCTTTCGCCCAATGAGTGCTGGGATAGGCTGCAGCATGATCCTGCAACCCAACTTTAGATAAGCAGTTGATAATGGATGGATGGGTTGGTAAAAACAACAATATAAAAATAATGATAATGATAATAATATCCTTTATAGGGACAGTGTATATTAATAAAGATTTAGAATAAGAAACACCAGATTTAGCCACCAGGCTAGTTTTCCTCCGCTGTCCCGAGCCATGAACTGTTCAGCGTCTTGCTCAAGGACGCTTCAAACCACAAGTCTATTGATTCCTAGACAACCGCCCGACCTCCTGAGTTACAACACCCCTCAATCTTTTTAACAATAATAGAATATTTGTCAGGCATCTGGTCTCTTTCAGAGTGAATGGGCCTACATGTTTATATAACCATCACAGTAACACATCTAATTGTTTGACAATCACACTGTGTTCAGGTGTGAGACTTACCTCTCAGTGAGGGAGTCGCTAAAACATTACGTCTGTTATTGGATGATTGTGCATTCAAGTCTGACACCGAACTGAGCCTGCTATCTCCTCTGAAGTGCAAATTAGTCTATAATTAGATTTCATCGGACATCCAGAAAAAAGTCTTAAGAACAGACTACACTCAGTGCCCACACATACTGTAATTCAAGTGACCCCCGTATCTGCATACATATCTAGAGGCAATATCCATAACTTGCTAATAAATAGCCCAAAATAGCTGTGATAAGTGAAAGATTACAATATCTAATGGCTTTTACTTTTGAAGCTGGTTTGTGGTGGTGGTGGTGGTGGTGGGGCATTTATTCAATTACCACACATGATGGTACACAGTCACTGAATGATGATGTTATTAAGGAGTTGTAATGGCGGCACATTGTTTTAATCACTGCCTATATACTAAAGGGATGTAAAACATCTGGGAGGACAACTGCAATTATGCACTTACCGGATATTTATGCCCCGAATTTTTGGCTCGACGATGGAAAAAAACTAGCAGATCACACAAATACTACACCCCTCTCTTATTCTCTCTCATCCCATCCACACTCACATCCTGACTGCAGCATGACAAACTCTTCCAAGACTTTTGGCATGCTCCATGCATAATCTTTCCATAATGTATTCTCCTTTCCTCCTTTACTTCTCTCCTGCAGCGTCCCTAAATGCCATACACTGGAGATATGTCAAGACTATCGCCAAAAGTGTGATGCAGGCTTTTGTGCCCTGCCTTTGGGCCTCTCCTGTGACATGCCCCGTGCCAGCACAGTGTTATGTACTTTTCTGAAGTTGTCAGGGCTGCACTGTCACTCGGTTCTTGTCTAGATAACACAATTTTGTCTAGCTGGTCAGCTGGACAGCTCGAGTTTTTCTCTTTTTCTTGGATGCTCACACAACTTGACCCTCCTCCCAGATTTAATGTCTATGATCTTAACAAGCCAAAGATATCAGTGCCAGCCTATTTGTGGCCTTCTTGTCTTTATGCGTCTTCAATAATCCAGGTAATAAAATCCCAGAATGTTGAATCGATTCATCTTTTTCTTCTTTTGAATTGCTCCCTGCTCCTCAGAGGCCGCCACAGTGGAGTTTATAGTTTCAATCGATACCCTGTAGGGCACAGCATCAATACGGTCATCAGTGGGAGCTTGACTGATCCGCTATCGAGTGTTGAGTGATCTGGCGCAGTCTTTTCGATCTGCATAATGATTTGGCAAAATTTGATGTTGGACGCCCTTCCTGACACAACCACTAACCCCATGGATGAGAGCACAGGTAAAGCACTGGATGCTATTCCAGTATTCATGGGCTTGCACCCATTCCTGTCGCAGCCTATTTGTATTCTGATGGAGATAATGTGTGTCTCTCATCTCTCTTTTAAGTGTCCAAGTATTAGGGACACTCCTAAATTAGTACGCTGAGTGCTCGAGCGCAAAGTAGCACAAAGTGAATCATTTGTCAAGTTCAAAGCTGTGCCGACATTTCATTTTATTCAGTGTCATCCTTTCTCAGAGTTCCAAGCACACACTGAGCTTAAGAAGGGCAGCAGACCATTGAGTAGATGTGATTAAATTATTAAGTTTTGTGCATAAAGAGATTTCAGCAGATTGAAAAAAAATGCAATTCAGGCTACCAAACAGTTTTATTTTTCTAATCTGATAATCCCTGATATAAGAAACTCCAGTGTGCTGCTTAACATCATTGATCCCTTCATCAACAAGTCTACGAATTCTCTTCTATTCTATTGAGTAGAGCCGCGGCAGCTCAGTGGGCAGAAGAACACACACCTGGGAGTCAGGTGTTGTGGATTCGTGTCGCGTAGCTCAGTAAATGTGAGGTATTCATTATAAAGCGCTTTGAGTGGTCGTTAGACTAGAAAAAAGCTAGATAAGAACCATCTATTCTTCAACTCTGTCACAGCCCAGCTGGACAGCTTCATCATGGTGGACACTGATATGCTCAGAGTAGTGGTAACAGTACTCAAGTCCTCCACATTGACCCTTGACCCAATCCCAACTTCCTTTAAAAAAGTTGTTAAAAAAATAGTATCTGAAGAGGTCCTTAATTTTTTTTTCCCTCGACACAACAAGGTTAATTGCTTTTGATGCTTTAGATCCCTCAATACCCAGTTACTACAGACCCATCTCCAATAGTCCATTTTTAAGTAAAATTTGAGAAAAAATTGGTGATAAATCAACTAAATTATTTTATTCACACAAACAATACATTGGAAATGTTTCAATCTGGTCTTCAGGGTAATCATAGTACCAAGACAACCCTAGTGAGAGTGGTAAATGACATCAGTATACATCTAGCTGCCAACCAAAGTTCAGTCTTGGTACTACCTCATCTGAGCTTCTGTCGATACAGTCGATGCCAAAATTCTTTGAAATAGGCTGAGGGTATATCAGGTGCTGGTTTTAATAGGTTTTCATCCTAATTCTTTGGCAAAGAGTTCTTTTTTGCAAATTATAACTTCTCCAAAATAACCAGTGGGGCTCCCCAAGGATCGATTGTAGGGGCACTTCTTTTTATCTCATATGTGGTAATCCTCTGTGACATCACCAGTGATGTAAGGAGACACCACCTCTCTTTCCATGATTATTCTGATGACACAATGTTATGTGGCCATGTCTCCTGATGACATGGACATTCCCCTTTTAAATGTATTTTAGATATTAATGTCTGAATCTTAAAAAAATGTCTTTCAGCTCAGTTAGGATGAAACTAAAATTTTGTTATGAGTTCTAAAGTTCGGAGAGCAAAACTGGTCACAAAATCAACTGTAACATCATAAATTCCCAACAAGAAAGACACCTTGACATGGTCTTTGACTCAAACCTAAGGGTTTTGTGGGTCTGTCACTGAATCTACTTTATGTCACCTCAAAAAAAATATTGCTGAAGTATGAACACTTCTCTCTCTGAGTGACAGAGACTAATGCACGTATTTATATCAAGCAAGCTGGACAACTGTAATGTTCTCCTATCTGGTCTACCGAAAAAAACAAACCCTTCAATCAGCTATAGCTGATTGAACTTTATGGCCAAAGTGCTGATCAGAACCAAAAGTATAGAAAACATTACACATGATTAAAGTCACCGTGTTGGTTGTCTGTCGGTTTCCACATTAAATTTATGATTCTATAACTTGTTTTTAAAGCACTTCATAGTCTCACACCAGCATATGTGGTTCACATCCTTTCAGTGTATGAACCAGTACGGCCACCTCACGTTCTCTTGCATCAGTCTGTTAGTTGGTCTACAGTGCAAGACTCAAACATTTGGTGAGGCAGCTTTAAGCTTTTATGCTCTGAGCTCCTGGAGGAGTCTGCCTACGGATGAGAGCAAGTGGAATTATTGAAGGAAAGGAAAGCAAAGCCACTTTATTTGGTCATTGTGTTCCTATAATGAAATATATCCTCTGCATTTAACCCATCCTATTATATAGGAGCAGGGGATAGCTCGTTAAATGTGAAGCATTCATTGTAAAGTGTCTTTGAGTGGTCACTAGACTAGAAAAGGACTATGTAAAATCAAGTCTATTTAACATTTATAGTTGCAGCGCCCAAGGTAGGGGTCCAGACACTTTAACACACTTTCTGAAGGAGCCGGATATTGAACCAGGGATCTTTTGATTACCAGATGACCCAGATCGTTAAACATAAACTTAAGCCTACCTCCTCAGCCAGGCTTCTGATTTAGAATTATTTATCGACAATATTTACTTTATCTTATTCACCGATTTTATAATAATTTTGGGGTAGCGTTTTGTCCTATTTGACTGTTATTTTAACATTATTATTAATATTCTTATACAATCTTATCCCACTTGTACATTTTTGTCTCTATTTCATTTTGTCTTTTTAATCTATCTCATTTAGTTCTTTCTGCAGCTTTTGTTTAACTGTATTTTATTTCCATTATCCTCAAATTGTCTCAAATTGTTTTGTTGGCTTGTCAATCATCTGTGAAGCCCTTTGAACTGCACTGGCCTGTATGAAAGACGCTATACAAACAACATTTGACTGATTGATTAAAGTGTTTACTGCAGCAACATTAAATAAAGCCATTCAACTGAGATTGCTATCAAACCAGCATCTAATAAGACATTTGAGTAGCTCCCTGCAAACTCGGTGCATTTAACTTTCACACATCCCAATGGATCTATTTGTGTTAAAGTGTGACTGACGATAATATGACACAACTCAACTAACCCTTTTACTGTGCAAATCTGTTCGCAAAATCAAATCCCTTCATGTCTGTAATTTTGAATCTAATATGATTTGAGACCTATCCCCCTCCCCAAACCCCCCTTTTCTAAAGGAGCAGGTGAATCATTCAAATCCCCCCTGTAAGCCTTGAACGGTGCATGTTGCAGAACTGAAGGACATCATCCAAGGAGACTAGAATGCTTCATCATCATGGTTCATTAAAATTGATGAGGACCTTTCTGTGCACGGAGCATTGTTGGGAGGTTAGACAGGCACAGCATTTTCCCCATGGGTTTGAAATTATTGAGAAAACACTGATCAGAATAATGATGGCAGTGTATTAACAAATATATTCACCCTGTGTAATAGAAGTAACGGGGTGCGTCTGTCATGGAGGAGTTGAGCTCGGATTACTGTACTCATCATGCAGTGATTTTTCATTATGAAGGAAAACACTTGGTACCCAGACTACCACCCTCCATTGCCAGCTGCATTGTCACCCCAAGTTCATAAAACATCAGTGGAGACATTACCTGATTGGTGGCATTACTATGACCTCAGTTAGTCGTGGGTGTTCTCTATGTGAAAGTGCTATGACGTGTGGAGCATGTCTACATGTAGACGTGTAGGATGCGAACTCATGGTTTAGTTGAGTGGTGTTTTTAATGTCTGCATTGTGTGACACTGTACACTGTTTGTTGTGTTCGCTTTGGGAAGGCATAGCACTGTCATAATCCCTCTTCCACACACAGAAGCCACCCACAAAGGCTATTCAACCTCACGTGTGGACGGTACAATTAACCTGAGAAATATCTGGCTCATTCTCTGACCCCATTAAAGCCTGATATCTTTATAACCCACCAGCAAGTGCAGCCCAACCGAAATGCTCCTCCTTCCATAAAACGGTCATTATAAATGCAAGAGAACACAAAACCACCTGACAGGTTTACAAGTTCCCAACAGTGGAGGGGAGATTTACAAATGGTTTATAACAGCTCATTTTTCATGCTTACAATCTGTCTTTCTGTGATGCAGCATAAGTAAATGAAAAAATTACCCACACCCAATTTCCCCACAAAAATCACTTGAGGCTAAAGGTAAACCTGATTAGGGCAGAAACAGAAATCCTATAAGCAACCTGAGCTCCCTAAAGTCTGGTTTTATTATCTTGTCCTGGGATAATTATAGCCATAAGCATTGGGTTAATTGAACTGAAATGGGCTGTTCAGTTGAGTCAGAATCAGGCAGGGAGCTGTGTGATGGCAGATCTAGCTGAAAAGCTCTGAGCAGGAGGGACTCCTCCACACAACCTCTCATAATCAGTTCGGGACAAGTTATTTTCAAAATGCAACTTATTACGTATCACTGGCTACTTTCATTGTGAAGTAATGTACTTTGCAATACCCCTGTCTCTACGCGGCCCGAGTTTGGATAAGTGGTTGATGATGGAGTAACCTGTTACTAATTACACAAATTTTGCATTATTTACTACCATACCAGAACCCTACTGCCTCTGAAAGCAAGTCTTCTTAAAAAAAAAAGCAGAAATTGTCAGTGTGTTTACTACAACAGATCAGCTGTAGACCTCGACGCTCGGGCATTTAGTAATTTGTGATAATGGGCTGAAAAAATAGAATTGACTCGACATGCTGAAACTGGGAAACAATTTGAGAACTGGAACCCTGCACTGTCTGGAGATGAGGCAGAGTGGTGAAGCCGACTGATGCTGGGTCCTACGGGCTCCAGTCACAATCTGGAGGACCTTGAGACCTCAGACGTGCTCAGGGAATTAACCCCAGACACAGAGACAGTTGACCCCAGTCTTTCAGAGTGTGGCTTTGACAGAGACACAGCCACTGGTGTTAGGGTCACACCTGTGACCCCCCCAGAGCTGGTTGCACAGTGGTGGAGCAAAATCACTACAAGGGCTTTGTGACTTTTAGATAAATGTGTGGCACTGATGGGCTCTGGAGGGAGAAAAGGGTATTAGGCTTTGGGGCAATAAGAAACAGTTGAAAAAAGTTTCTATATTGATTTTTGTACTATTTTCTGAAATGTTAATATATACATATGTTCATACTCAAATATTTATATGCAGTTGTCAAAAATATTTTCTCAGCTAATGATTGTGAAATGCTAATTTTTGAGCTCTGTAGACATGTGCTAGCTAAAGAGGAAGTATAGCCTCTTTGTTTACAATAGCTGATGATAATGATGATTTTCATTGCTATTATTTAAGAAGTGTCTTACGTTTAGAGATTCACTGCAAAGATGTTTTAGTTAAATTATTTACAATGAAATATGAGTTAAACATTAAGCGGTTAATAACTTTCCGACAAGAGAAAACCAAACAAAAAAATGAAAGCCTGTAACAAAAGGGGCTATTGTTTAGGTCTGATGGATGCACCTATGGCAGGACCTGAACAGGCTTAACGTATGTATCAACACACCACGGTTTAAATAAATACTTGCTCAGTTGCAACTGAACCGTAAATTCTTTAGTTTCTGTTTGGGTTGGACTGAATTTAACAATGGCAGTAAAAAGCAATGTGTGTGACTCCCCAAAAATGCTCATAATGACATTTTATCAATTGACTTCATACATTATTTTGGTTTTAGGTGACGTTTTATTGCCCTTTTTGATGATAAACTTACATTAATTCTGGTTTCTGTGCTTATAACAGCAAATGGCTTATTTGCTGTGTGTACATAGTCATTATAGCACAATTCAATATTTTTTTCTGTTTGTCTCATCAATAATCCATCCATCCATCATCAACCGCTTATCCAAAATCGGGTCGTGGGGGAACTAGAGCCTATCTCCGTTCTCATTGGGTGAAAGGCGGGGTACACCCTGTATAGGTCGCCAGTCTGTCACAGGGTAGTGCAGTTAGGGGAACAGTGACTTGCTCAACGACACCTTGACACGCTTCTCTACAGGAAGGGGATCGAACCTGCATCCTTTTGATCGCCGGGTGACCCGTCTACCCGCTGAGCCGGGCTGCCCATTCTCATCAATAATAAAAACCCAAAATAAAATAAATATCAGATAAAAGAGCAAGGGCTAAAGCCTTCACCAATAAGGTCATTTGCTACTACCATAAGGTGAAGAGTTATGCATTATATTTGGACCATGGGACCAAGTGATGTAGGCATAGCATGATAAACAGCAGGAGTTAAATTATACAATTAATGATGGGTCTGCTTGATGTAGCAGTCATGAACTAGGACTGACAAGTGTATAGTTGTGTCAATACTCGATAGTTATAGAAGGTATTTATATTAAAGATGATTTTTCCCCTTCAGATGCAAGGAAATTTATATAGTCTAGGGCTTGAGCCTGGTGCACACAAGATAATTGATCCAATTTTCTCCTCTACCGTCTTTATTAGAGGTTCTCAGATTTTTAGACCTTGCAATGTGAGATACTGAAGATTCAGCCTGCTGATTAGCATGCTGATCTTGTAAACCACAGTACGTGTATGATGTCACATGACAAATCTAATCCAGTTTGTGCACTCACAATTGAAAACCAATGCAACTAGTTCTAGTGTGCACTTTTCCATTTCTAATATTGGTAAGAGCTTGAAGTTGTTGAATGTCCACCCAGTTGTAGTTATTCTTTAAACTAGGTCCTTTTGAGCACACACTGGCCCTCGTGATTTGCAATTTATGAACAGACTTAAAATGTCCCTCAGCCAATTTAACAACCCAGTTAATACAATGCCTTATTTAATGGGCCATAGATACTTACTACCATGTTCAACCATCCCCTCAACTATAATATGGATGGGTGATATGAATATCTCCCCACTGGAAAGAAACAAACTCCTAGTTTCATATCATTTTTGTGCTGTGTCATCTTCCCTTAGTCAGTCCCACCTTCCAGGAGATAAATGCGCTCCACCTCTCGTAAGCATGTAAAGCCTGTTCTCTGTTGGGCTCCACTAAATACAGCTGGTTTAGTGGTGTGGGGTCCAGCTGACTCTTGATTGTATCTATGACATCCTAGATGGTCAGACTAAATTTACCTTGATTTCTCTGCTCTTGCAAATCAATCATCCAGTACTTAAAATGTAGCTACATTTTAAGCATTAACTGTTCATAATTCTCATTACCACTCTTTTGAGTAATCTAGTTCGCATTAAAATTCTGTTAATTTTGTGCACTTGCCGACTACATGATTGTCCATCCTGAAGGAGAGATTCCCTGTTGTCGTTTTTATTGCTCTAGCTGATTTTTCTCCCATAGGTTTTTCCTATGGAGTTCTTCCTCATTCGAGCCAAGGGTCCTGTTTGTAAGAATTTAACATGAAGACTAGTCTTAGATAAATCCATTCCATTAATGATTGTAACTGACACATGTTTAACTTAATCTGACATGGAATCAAATGAGAAGACTAAACATTTTTTGCACAAACTTGAGGCTTTATTTACAAAGGCAATTAAGGAATTCCCATTCTTCTACGTGGATAGAACTCTGATGGATAAATATGTTCAAGCAATAGACCTGCAAGGAGAAAAAGTAAAAAGGGGAATAAATGAATGAGATGGCTAGGATGAATCTGATGACAGAAAAGCAATTTATGAGTAAACAGCAGTGAAGATAAATGTGACAGCCACAATTCGCGTTTGCAAAAGTCTGTCACGTTAACTTGCTCATGTGCAAGGCAAGCTTATCAATGTGACATAACTGCAATATAAACCCACATAACAGTTACTGCCTAAAACATACAGTTACTCTATTCAAAAGATGTGCTTATGAACAAGAGGTTGCAGAGGATCACAATGATAACCCATTGAGCATACTGTTTGAAGTCACTGATCAAAGTGACAGTACAACATTGTCGTTTTTACATTTGAATGACAACAGCCAAACATGAAGATATATGCTTATCAATAGTTACCTTGAAGATGGTGCCATGACACAGGGCCATTTCACTTCTTTAGGATCTGGTGTCTGACAACAACGAAGGGAAATACAAATCCGCTACCAAAAAATAGCACCATCATCCCCAATAGACGCCACTTGTTCTCCACGGAGAATGGCAAGTTCTGCAAAACACAATAGAACAGTAAAACAGAGGATTACCACTGATGTAACTGAAAACTCCATAATAATTTAAACGTTCAGATGACTTGGTAGTTTGAGTCTAATGAAATTTCGCTGACTGGACATGGTCAACCAGTCACAATGTGCATTAACAATAACCTTGTTTTCTAAGGTCATTCTCAAATGTACAAAGTGAATTAATTTCTAATTTGTTGACACTCGCCATCTTCACAAATCCCTTGTAGAAACAAAAATATCGACCAATATTGTCCTATAACCCAATATGAACAATGTCCTTAGTACTGTATAAAATATAGACAAACTTGCTACAAACATTACAAATTGATGTATACTTGTATTGGATCCATAATCTCAAGTAGCAGACGCTTCTTTTGAAATGGTTAGCAGAAACCAAGCTAAAATATTAAACTAAGTACTGTATTAGGGATAACTTCTAGACAGTTCAATGGCTGTATACCACAAATAATTGTCGATGGCTCATCGATCAATAATGAAATTTCAATAACGCGTCAGTCGGTTGATTTGTAACCAAACCTAAGCCATCATTAACCTGGAACGACCTATCAATTGGCTTTGTGTAGTCTGCAGCGTTATTCAACACGTTTCGACATCTTTTTATGATGAAGAGTTTGGTCAGAACTGCTTCTTTCACTTCATACCAATAGATAAAAAACCACAAACCCTCGTGTTGACGTAAGATACCTTTGGTAAATATTAACGTGCTGACGATGTCATGTCCACTGTGGAATCAACGGCTAGCTAACGTTAGCTGCTTCGCTAACACCAACTGGAAAACCACCCTCAAGGGTAATTTAAGCTACGGCAAACGCGTCTTGAACACATCCTCAATTATTTTATGGATACTTTGCAGAATATAGCTGTGTAATATAATGGAATTACTTTATATTGTAACGCCATGGTTGATAAGACTCACTGATGACCTCCAAGCTGGTTTCATAGTCTAGACAAGGCCGAACTACAATACCAAAATTTGATTAAGTATCATAGTGGTCTTGTATCGTAAAACCTACCTTTCCTGGTCCTTCAGAATAGTGTGAAGAACGAACAGCAGACGTTGCAAATCGTCGTACAGCCTGTCCCAGCATTGTTGCTGTTTTTCTCTGGTTTCTACTTTCAAGTACAGCCTTGTGCGACCTTCTTCCGTCTGAAAATGCGCCTGGTGAATGGGATTATGGGCAATGAGAAATGGCCAACTGAATTCTGGGAAATGAAGTACAAATATCCCGGAAGATAAAGTCTGTCGCAACGATGGGGTTAAATTACGGAAATTGAATGTCAGGTTAGAGTTCACCCACAAAGAGTTCCAGCCCCTGAAGATACACTTTTTTAATTGGTTAGAGGGAAACATAAAACACTTCTTACCTTACTTAATTATCTGAATGTTGCTCCAGTTTCCTTTGTACTTTGACCCTATGCACTTGTACGTCGCTCTGGATAAGAGCATCTGCCAAATGCCTCTAATGAATAAATTAATAATTCTCATATATTTTCGGAAATCAGTTTATTGCCATTGTGTTATTACAATGTATTTTTTCCTCTGTATTTGCTCATCCTATTTATAGGCACAGTTAGGGTTTCAGTGATTTTCTCAAGGACATTTCAAAATGCTTTCTGAGAGGTCTGGGGGATCAAACCAGTGATATTCCAATTGCAAGATGACCAGCTCTACCTCCTAAGGGATGATGCCCCTTTAAAAAGGGAAGTTATTCTACGTAGACATTCGAAAAAAAATCCTTCGAATTTCTTTCAAACTTAAAATTATTATTATTATTATTACTACTAATATTATAGGGAGTGTAGCTCCGGAAGTAGGGTAATGGTCTATCTAGTAATCAGAAAATTGGAGGTTTGATCCAGGGCCCCTGCAGGCCCCTGATGTGGCCCCTGCAGGCCCCTGATGTGAAATTATCATTAATTATACCCACCATGTGGTGGAAATCTTACAAACTAATATTTCCTGTAAAGTTAAAGCAGGTCATAGATTGTTAGACTTTTGAAAAAAATAATATTCGTGAGGTGTATTAAAATTGCTTTTTTTAGGTCTTATGCAGGTGTTTTATATTTGTATTATTACAGCTGCACCTGGATGTGAACATCTGGTTTGATAGACAACAGTGGTGTAAAACAAGTGAAAAGTATTATTCAGTGGGCTATTTTGTTCCTGTCCTTATTTACAGAGTTGTTCCAACTGGTAAACAAACAAAATGGCCGATGATCCAATGCTTTGAACATATGGCTGCTGGAACTTATAATTAATGCTTATAGGGGCAACATTTGGCCATCTGCAGTATCTCAGTACTAGGGCAAAGGCTTCAGGGACTGATGAGCCAGATGTTGCTGGTTTGAACTCACCATGGGGCATCCGGAGGAGCATTGGGCCTTAATCCCCCATGCGCTTCTTCTTTATCATATATCTTTAATTTACTTTATCTTTATCACGTGTTTCTGTAACAGAGTCTCCAAGTCAAAGAGTTTCACATTATTGTACTTGTAGAACCAGTGTGACAGAAAACATCTTGAATCATAAATCCATCTAAGCCCATGTCCACCCCCACAATGTGGAGACTAATCCATCTAGCCATCCATCGTCAACCGCTTATCCAAAGTCAGGCCACGGGGGCAGCAGTTCCAGCCGGGACCCCTAAATTTATCTTTTCCTGTCCACATCAACCAGCTTTGACTGGGGGATCCTGAGGCGATCCCATGCCAGCATAGAGATATAATCCCTCCATCTGGTCCTCAGTCTACCCCGTGGCATCCTCCCAGCTGGACATGCCTAGAATACCTCACTAGGGAGGTGACAAAGTGGCGTCCTTACTAGATGCCCGAACCACTACAGCTGACTTCTTTCTACGTAAAGGAGCTCCTTTACGTAGAAAGGGGACTATTGGTGAGAAGTAAAAACAGACCTCACTCTACTTCACAGTACTATAGTTCCATAAGAGGGATAAATTCATGATCCTGTGTGA
>OMLC01056889.1:0-14244 GCA_900302585.1 Regalecus glesne
CAGAAGAGGAAGGTTGAAGTAGTGAGGACTTGGTTGGGGAGGGGCTTCTGTCTAGTCAAATCTATTGAAGAATAGTTTTGGATCGGTCACCCACTTTTGGTCCCCCACAGTCTGGGACTTGGATTCTTTGTGGCCAGAGATGGTTTTCAGGCCTCCAAACTCCTCTGATATTGTTTTGCTGCAGTTGTTCCTCCTCCTTCCTCATTTAGCCGTTCTTGCCCTCTCTGATCTTTCTCCTCAGCTCCCTCTACATAGCCCTCAGCTCCTACTTATATCCTGACCTAAAGGTCCTCTTCTTCTCCTTAAGGAGAGCCTTTATATCGGGTTTAATCTAAGGTTTATTGTATGAACAACACAGTATGGTCCTGGTGGGTATAGTATTTTCCACACATAAATTAATATGGTACATGATCCAGTCAGTGAGTTTGTCAATGACCTCCCCATGCCAGCCATATAGTTCCTCCCATATAGTTGTCTCTATACAGTCCATCGCAGCCTCATTAGTATCATTGGATGATCTCGTCACCGTGTGGAAGACGTCTGGTTGGCTGTGTACAAGAGGCTTGTACACAGGCAGGAGATGAACCAGGTTGTGGTCAGATCTTTGCAGGGGAGGAGTGATGAGGTACTTATATGCCTCCGTGGCATTGGCATAAAATAAGTCCAGTATTTTACTGTCTCTGTTGCAGAGTGTCACATGCTGATTTAGAGTAGGCAAAATGGAGGATGTAGAGATATGATTAAAGTCTCCAGAGATAAGAACAAGGGCCTGTGGGTGTTTGGGTCTGTAGTTTGCTTGTAACAGAGAGAAGCAGACCACCAGCCAACTTCGCATTAGCGGAAGGAGGAATGTACGCCGCTATTGCGATAACGTGAGAATTCCCTTGGGCGATAATAAGGCCTTATGCCAATGGCTAACAGCTCGATGTCCTTGTTGTATAGTTGCTCTTTGATTGTCCCTAGAGTTACACCATCTATTGTTCACAAACACTGTCCAAAAGCCATCCAGCGAAGCGAACGTGTCCTGGATTAGTGGTCACCCATGTCTCAGTAAACACCATAATGCAATTTGATATTGTTTGGTATCCTTTTTCATGATCATGTTCAATAACAAAAATTTCGTAGAGTTTTTAGGTGTGAATTTGGAAATGCTAGCTTGATATTTCTTATGCATGCCTAAATAAGGAAACCTCCCTCTTAACATTGTGTCCAGCTGAACTGATCCAACTTTTTGTTGCTCACTTGATTTCTAATTGTTACCAATGTTCAAGGGGAAAGAGTAGTATCTTGGAATATTCCTTCAAATCAATAGTATAAAAAACAAAATGTTTTTTTCTACAAATATGTATAGACCATGAATAAATCCATGAATGATGCAATTGGATGGATTAATCCATCCATCCATCAATCAATCAATCAAACATCTATAACATATCAATATACAACTTATATCAGTCAAATTTATAAAACACATTTTGTACATTAAATGCAATGCAACGTAGGGCAGTATGGTTCAGCCGGAAGAGAAGGTCATCAGGTAATTGGAAGATGGCTGTTTCAATCCCCAGCTACTTCAGAAAGTATGTTGAAGTGTCCTTAAGCAAGTTATTGAACCCCTAACTGCTTCCCAGTTGTAGAAGCCGCCCACTAACCGTGTACAATAGGATGGGTTACACGCAGAGGACACATTTCGTTGTAAGACTATAATGAGCATATACAGTGGCTTTCCTTACAGTTACAGTATTCAGATGAAAATAAGGTAATGATTTACATAGAAAAAGGACAGGATAAATTAATCAAACTATGATCGATTAAAGGATGGCAGTCAATGAAATTCAGGCAAATGAGAGAGATGTTTGCTGCTTTAACTTATCATTTCATTTTGTCCTCTATCATCTGCCATAGTTCACTAAATTTAGTGAAGTGTCAGTACTGTGAAGTGCTAGTATTTGTCCTGAAGTGTTAGTCTGGGGTTAATTGCCCCCATCCCCCCACCACCACCACCACAGTGGCTGCCTCATAAAAGCAGCTTTCTAGATAACTGCCAACAACTCCCTCTGGTGATTATGGCCCTCTAATCAAACACTGTTGGTCACTATCTACTTGTTATCTTGTCTCTGCCCTCGGGGGGCTCAAGTCCGGTTGCCCTAACCTGTTGCTTTAGTTCCCCATACATCCACAGGCAATAGTGCCGTCCTCTGTGCTCACCAGACAGGAAAAGTGATATTATACATTGATGAAATTGCAATGATCATTATTCATGATATTCAATAATAGTGTTGCTTTAAGATGGTCTTAAAACAGCCTTCAAATGATAAAAGGGAAATCCAATAAACACGAGAATGAAAAGGATGTGGATTATGCACATCCACTTTGACAGGGCGGTCGACTCTACCTGTAGGGATATGAGGACCAGTGAATGAGGTCTGTCTCTCCTGCATGGGCCAGGCCAGGAAGGGGGCTCAGGGGGGTAATTTCATGAATGAAAGGACAGGATTGTTCCCCCATGCTGACTGGTCTCAAACTCAGCCTGGCTTTTAATTCCTTTAATTAGTGCTGTTAACCTGGAGAGTGGGGAAAAAAGAGAGCGGAAACTGTGTGTGTGTATGTGTCTGTGTATGTTTTGAATAGTTGTGGGGGAGAGAGAGAGAGAGATTGAAGGAAAGAAACTAGAGAGGTATTGTAGAGGGGTGTGTGTTTAACTATAAATGGCCTCAGTTTCAGTACTGGACCACGTAATCCACCCAGAATGAATACAGTTGTCCTGCTCTTTGAAAGGGTTTTATATGTCCATTTACAGTGTCATCCAAGTAGACCACTCTAATTTGACTGGGTTAGTAAGAAAGGAACATTGGTAGCAGCAATGTTTGAAGACATTAGACTGGTGTTTACTTGTTGCATTCTGATTTTATTAACTGCCAGGGTTCAGTGATGTCACTGAATGATTTGGTATGTTTTCAGCTCACAGCTGTTCATGAAAGGCTTTACAGAGAAGTCAGGAAATGGCACTTTCATAATATCAAGGCACAAGTACAAATCCTCTCTTTCAGGTCCCTCAGAGAAACCACAGGCCCTAGAGTGTGTCTTCTCCCATTCCAAATACAGTGTGTTTAAACCATATCTCTGCCATCTTTCCTCATCTTACTGCTGCTACTCATCTCATTTACTGTACAGTGTACTTTACAATATACTCACTTATACTCAAACCATAGTTTGCATGCAGATGCATTTTGTGTAAGTAGATGTTAATAAACGAATATATTCACTTTTGCCGTGTCCAGAATAGTTCCTTCATCTGAAACACTCAATAGGGCACTCTGTAGGGAGTGATAAACTGAGATTTTGGAAACAATAGAATGATTATTCTGTGTCTTGTTCTCATCCATCATGTGGGAAGGGACAATAAAAAGAGTGCATGTTCAGAGTGGACAAGAGGCAACTCATTGGACTGTGATATCCCTAGCTTTAAGCAGTGACCATGCATTGGACACTATGTTTTCAGTTGCATCGTGAGAATTTCTGGGGGAGCTATATATAGAATACATTTAACACTTTGAATTTTAGATACTCAAACAAATGTGGTGGGATAAATATAGTCCACTAAGAGCTTGATTATTCTGCATCAGTTTGAGTTTTGACTGACTTTCTCATCTCAACACAATACTCAACCTCATACAGACCATTTCTTTAGGACACTGAATACTTTTCTCGTTCACTCACGTTTCTTAATTCACCATCACCTTTTCTCTGTCTGTCTCAATTACTATTCCACTCATTTTAATCCTGTCTCCTCCTCCCTCATTTTGTTTATTGAAAGTACATCTCTACACCAATAATCAGAACTTTCCTCTTGATCTCCTAAAAGGTTTGTTTTTTAAACTACCTTGAACATCTTCCTTAAACGATCATCTGATCTCCCCTGGTTTACTCCAATCTCTTACCCACCTTCTGTCTATGACACCCCCACCCCAGATGCCCTCTCGTTGCAGGAATGCGCTGAACATTGTGGTCACCACCCTCTTTGCTGCGGTGGTCCTCTTCACAATCCTGCTTGCCTATGTCACAGGTTAGTAACATCAGCACACTGTTCTGACATAAAATATGCTTGACAAAAACATTTTGGATGTTCAACAGCTTTTCAAAAAAAAATTTCCCTTTTGTTTCCAATGTGCACAATAAAAAAACAACCAACAACAAATAAATAACAGGCTACCAGTTCATCCACACCGAGCAGCACTATCTCTCCTTCGGCCTCTACGGTGCCTTCCTCTCCCTCCACCTCTTTCTCCAGAGCCTCTTTGCCTTCCTGGAACATCGGCGTATGAGGAGCCCCGCCAAACCCCAGCACCTTCGCCGCTCTGTGGCCCTTTGCATTGCTGCCTACCAGGAGGACCCAGACTACCTGAGAAAGTGCCTGCGTAGCATCCGCCGCATTTCTTTCCCTGGGCTGAGGGTAGTGTTGGTGGTGGACGGGAACCGTCCCGAAGACCGCTACATGAGGGACATCTTCCAAGAGGTGATGGGGGGTGCTGATCAGGCCGGCAGCTTAGTGTGGAGGGGAAACTACCACAGTGACGGGAGCGGGTTTGGAGGAGTAGGAGGGGGAAGCAAGAGCACAGTGCATATGGAAGAGACTGCTCGTGTGACCCACCTTGTGAGGAGCTGCCGTTTCTCCTGTGTAATGCAGGAGTGGGGCGGCAAGAGGGAGGTGATGTACACAGCCTTCAAAGCACTGGGGGACAGTGTGGATTATGTGCAGGTAAGGGCTCCACACAGAAAACAGCAAGGGCATTCATCTCAAGTGACATTATCTGTATGTAGTGCAGGGTAAAGCAAAAGCATGTTGGAACTGATAATAGGAAACTATAGCCACCCTCTTTTGTAAGTGTAGAGGCCTTGACTGTGCAGTTATATTGTAGAGGACAAATACAATCTGGTTAAGAACAAATCCATTAAATCATCTCTGCCATGATAAAAGTCAGCAGAGTAAATAATATGGTTTGCTTTATTTTTTACTGGGGCCTTTTTATTGGCCGTTTTTAAAAATAGTATCCTTGGTCACCTTTTTTTGGGGGGGGGTCCTGGTAGCATCACCTTTTCTTGCTCCATCTCTATCTTTTCCCAGTGCAGTGAGTTCTCTGTGTTGATCTCCTACATACTTTTTGTGATTGCAAAGTTAAGACAAATTTTTGGCTTTGGAATTTATGCTGAAACTTTTCCATTAAAAAGCAGTAAAGCTGTGAATGCCCGCGTGCGTAGACACACACACTCCCATAAGATTAGAAAGAGAGAGTCAGCACTTGCCAAAGTTAATCAAATCATCCAATATCATTTTAAAAGCTGAATCTTATTTATATTCATCCACACACTCACTCTAAGTAAATATTGTATTGCTGTTTCACTATGAAGCACTTCAGGTGTCTTGATAAAGTGCTATACAAATTCAATCTATCAGGCACAATTTGAACCATGGATATGTAGTAGCCACATTTTTAATAGTTTTAATTTTATATCCTTAATTTCTTTTTGAGTTTCAAGTCTACCTTAATTTCTATATCAAATGAGCATCTAAGCACTACATGGTTCCACTATTTGCTTTCCAAATGGTTTGGAGCTCACATATAAACCAGGACAGTAGGTCAGCAAGTAAATTATCTGTTATGTGTCTTCTATGTCCCTGACTCTGGTCACAGGTTGTGTATTCAGCTGACCCTGTGACACATGATTATGATAAACCAGCTGGGGGCTGGTGTCGACAGCCTCTCATTTCTCTTCTAGAGATCAGTAGTAATTATTGGGAGAAAAAAAAGCAAGGCACCATGGAGCACCTGCAACTCACCAACAGCGCTGCAGTCAGAGGTCTCCCGTCCTCACATAAGCTGACAGTTTTCAGCTGATCATGAAATGACATGTGTGACCCACAGGGTCTTCGCTTTGCTGTATCCTTTACAGGTGTGTGACTCAGACACGGTTCTGGACCCAGCGTGTACCATTGAAATGCTGAAAATCCTTGAGGAAGATCCAATGGTTGGAGGTGTTGGTGGAGATGTACAAGTAAGATACATCAAGCTGGATAATGCCTGCTTTTTAAATCTTAGGGTTTTACTATTGGAGTTTTTTTCCATCATTCATATGGAGGTCTCGGACGCACCACATATAATGTTATAAATAACAATATATACAATGTTAACGATGATTGCAAAATGTAAAAAAACATGCTGTGGAAAAAGAGAACGATAACTTTTTAATAATGTGTAACAATTTGAGGATGATTATGCCTATTTGGAAGGATGCTTATGATTTATTTTGTGGTTTTCTTCTGTTTTCAAGCTGTTGTCTCCTGTTCTCATTATTTCCGTATTTGCACTCTCTTTTCCTTCCTTTTTCAGATCCTTAACAAGTATGACTCATGGATCTCCTTTCTGAGTAGTGTGCGGTACTGGATGGCCTTCAATGTAGAGAGGGCCTGCCAGTCATACTTTGGATGTGTCCAGTGTATTAGTGGCCCTCTGGGGATGTACAGGAACTCTCTCCTTCAACGCTTCTTGGAGCCCTGGTACCACCAGACATTCCTCGGCTCCAAGTGCAGCTTCGGTGATGACCGACATCTCACCAACCGCGTATTGAGCTATGGCTACAAGACAAAGTTCACAGCACGGTCACAGTGCCAGACAGAGACGCCAACACGCTACCTGCGCTGGCTCAACCAGCAAACACGCTGGAGCAAGTCCTACTTCCGTGAGTGGCTCTACAATGCCCTGTGGTTCCATAAGCACAGCCTTTGGATGACCTATGAGTCCGTGGTCACCGGCTTCTTCCCTTTCTTCCTGGTTGCCACAGTGATCCACCTGTTCTACCGTGGAAGGCTCTGGAATATTCTACTGTTCCTTTTGACAGTTCAGCTGGTGGGCATGGTGAAGGCCACCTATGCCTGTTTTCTACGAGGCAGCCTCGTCATGATCTTCATGTCGCTCTACTCTCTCCTCTACATGTCCAGCCTGCTTCCTTCCAAGATGTTTGCCTTGCTCACTATTAACAAGGCTGGATGGGGAACCTCTGGCCGGAGGAATATTGTGGTCAACTTCATTGGTGCAGTACCAGTCACAGTGTGGATATCTGTGCTACTGGGGGGAGTGGGTTATACAATCTACTGTGAGACGCAGGAGCCATTCAGTGAGACAGAGAAAGCACTATTGATAGCTGGGACGATACTCTATGCCTGCTATTGGGTCATTTTGCTGGTGCTTTACCTGGCCATTGTAGCAAAACGCTGCAACAAGAGAGAAGAGCAGTATCATCTTCCATACGCAGAGGCATAGGGAACGCTGGAGGAAGACTGTTATGGCACATGCAGTACATCACTGTAGTGTGATTTCAGCAGGTTTCTACTGAGCCTCTGAACTGGTAGTTACAGCCACTGGTTATGTGTTCGAGCTGGGGCTTCAGTTCTGCCCTACACTCACGTATATCAGACCCATTATCCAGGAGCATACTCATGTATGTATCGATTGGTGCTAAATCCAAAAGAGTGAATCTGAAATGTGAGGGGAACAAAACTGATCTGAAGATATAAGTCTATAGGGGGGAACAGCTGTCAGACTTCCCTCTGAGATGACCAGGCACGTGCTCCCCTCCTTCCTGTATCATGGTGCTTCACACTGCAAAATCAAACCAAACTGAAGTAAAAATGGTGAAACAGTGCTGACCTGTTGATACACCAGTCATGCCAAAATGACAAGAAGCACAATGGTGTAAGACATGGCGACAAGTCAACTCCATTAACTGTGACTCTGAGCTACAGCACTGTCGGTGCATTAGAGTGCTCCTCATGAATATCAAGCACTCATTACATCTCTTCACAACAGGATGGGTTTAGTTGAGAGAAGAGACACATAAGAGTCAAGAGCATTTTTGTCTAGATTTCAACAAAAAGAGGAAGAGCTTTAATGTCATATTGCTGTTAGAACCTTTAAATATTCTGTTTCCCTTTAAGAGTGAAAAGAGTTTGGACATTGTGCAGTTTTAACGTTTTGTTGTTTTGATGTTGTGCATGATACTGTCACACAGCGTGTGACATTATCATGAATTACAATACTGAAAGGGCCCAATGGGAAAAAAATAATCTCAGAAATCTAGCCTTAAAGAGAATACGAAACCCAAAACATGCTCAGAAACTTTGACCCACGTATTCTCACTACCCAACAAACATGTTATAGTATCTTTGTAATGCAATCATGATGCATCTGTATAGATAATTGAAGATTTATATTCATTTTACATGCAGTTGCATTTTGGATACTGCTGAGCGGTGTCAAAGAGGACGCAATGAAGTATGGTGCAATCATCACTCTGCACTCTCCTATGACAAATCAGTCAGTCATAGTTACATTCATTGATCAAGACAATTTTTCTATAGGCACAATTATACACTGCAGAAGTGCCAGTTCATGTTGGTTTAACATAAGGAAGTGAAATTAATAGACACTTCTCTTTACACTGACTTGACGTTAGTCCTTTAACACCTGACAAAAACATTTTTCTTTTACTACATTGTAAGCCTCTGGAAACTTTAACTTAAATGTTTGATTGTTGCTGTTTTCTTCCACTTCAATCCAACATGATTTCAGAACAGGGATTTTGCAACCTAATTGTATTTCCTAACCTTTGTGCAAACCATTGTAGAATACTGCAAACAACATGTAAACATGCGGGGCCCGGTTCTTTTGTAATATGTGAATAGGTAGCATTAGCGTAGTTGCAAAGTGCCTACATTGATAGGGGCCTTTGTTTCCGATAGTGGAAAATTCCACTCTAGTGTCATTTTTAAGATATGTTTATATTGCTATATTTCAAGGAGGACTAAGTAAATTGAAACCTTAAAGAGCAAACAAGACACATGAAATAAAAGGGTGTTACAGGCTCAGTCAGCCTTTCAGACAGAGAGCTGAGTGAAAGGGTTTGCTCCTAATCTCAAAGTAGATTTCCATCATAGCGTATCATCGGTGATGGGATTTTTCCTGAATTCATTATAAATTCTTTCTGTTTCGGACACAACTCTCCCATTCACACCAAAAAAAGACTTTTCCATATCCCAAATGACTTCTTCAGTGTTTTTATCACATTTTCCTTTCAATATTCCTGATCGGACTATTTATTGTTACAGCATTTTATGCATCATGTTCGCCTCATTTACAGGAATACCCTTTGCAAAGAAAGAAATTGAGCATATCCATATCGCTAGATTAAATGCCTAACATACATAGATGAGATGTCTCCAACCATAGAAAAAACAAAAACATCTGAACAACTTATACCCAGTGGTTGGGTTATGGTTTAGCTCTTAGTGTGGAAAGGCTGAAACCTGCAGCCTCGATTTTAAGTCATTGAAATAAATGTATCTTTTTAGGAAAAATTGTACATCTCTGAAAGTTGCATACTGTCATTTGGTATGAATAACAAAGAAATATAACTCAAGCTGCTACTTTCTACTTTTACCCAAAGTGATGTAGTTGTGTCCAAGTCCACTTGAACTCACTTTGAACTCACACAACTACCTTGCTGTAAACACTGATTTCGGTTTACCTAGCTTTTTATTATGAAGGTGAATGGTGACTTGTTTTTAAAACACAGACTCTTAATGCAGACATAATTTCACCGTAGTTTATACCTAATCATGACATATACAATTGGACCTCTCTACTCTTAAGACATTTGTGCTCTGACCATAATAATCATGGCTTTTTTAATGAATTTATGTGATGAACGTTGGTTACATCAAGGATTGGATCTGAGCTCTTTCTTGTTGGCAATTGTGATGGACAGGTTGATGGACAAGATCAGGCAGGAGTCTCTGTGGAAATGATGTTCATCAATGACGTGATCTGTAGTGAGCATAGGAAGCAGGGTGCATCCGGAGAGGTGGAGGTATGCACTGGAGAGAAGAGGCATGAAAGCCAGTAGAAGTAAGATGGAATAGATATGAGTGAACGAGTGGGGAGCCAGCAGAGTGGTGAGGATGCAAGGAGTCGAGGTGAAGAAGCTGGGTAAATCAAAGTAACGGGGACTGTGGAAGAGAGTTGAAGAGTGCAGGCAGGCTGGAGTGGGTAGAGAAGAGTATCAGGGGTGATTTGTGACAGAAAGGTACCAGCAAGTGCGAAATGGAAGGTTTATAAGATGGAGGTGAGACCAGCTACGATGTATGGGTTCGAGACAGTAGCACTGACAAAAAGACAGAAAGTGGAACTGGAGGTGGCAGAGTTGAAGCTGCTGAGATTTGCATTGGGAGTGTCGAAGAAAGACAAGATTAAGAACGAGTATATAAGAGGTACAGCTCAGGTTGGATGGTTTAGAGACAAAGCAAAAGAGGGAATATTGAGATACAGTTTGGATGTGTGCAGAGGAGCGATGCTGGGTATGTTGAGAGAAGGATGCTGAATATGGAGCTGCCAGATAAGATGAAAAGAGGAGGACCAAAGAGGTTTATGGATAACTAAAAAGGAGAATTAGTTCAACTGGTTATGAAGTTTATTCAGAAACATTTTATCCCTCAAAGAGACGACATCTTCAGTCTAAGCTAACTGCAAGCATTCCCACCCTTACAAACAATACAGTTGCATGCCAAACAAGAAAGGCTGGTTTCATATGCAAGTTTGGTCATTGACTGCCAATTGAGTGGTAATGATTACTATTCACAGAGGATTGAGGAATATTTGCAATACTTGAGGTTTATAGATGTGATGAGGGAGGACATACAGGTGACTGGTATGAGGAAGCTGCAAAGGACAGGAAGAAATGGAGATTGATGATCCGCTGTGGTGACCCCAAACAGGAGCAGCCAAAGGTAGTAGTAGTAGTAGAGGATGTGATAAATGATAGTCCACTTAAAAAATGTAGTCCAAAACTTCAAAACTTGGCTTTTTGAATTACAATCAGAATGAATGGAGAAACATGATACCAGAGTGCATGGCACACATGTATGTTTGTGTACATGTATTTGGGGTGGTATCTGAATGAAGAGCTCATTTAAAGGTCATGTAACTTCAACTGAAAGAATTGGTCCCTTCAGTCACTATGGAGCTGATGGGTGGGTTTTTGAATCTATGATTAAACCTCAAAATGTATGATTTCATCAAGCATACACCCACATATGTGAATACATATGCCTTTAAAAAAACACTGAAAGCTTTAGGAGTGAACCAAATATTTAGAGTATTTATGAACCCCAAACAAACCTTTGTTTTTTAAATCTAAACGCATCCTTCTTTTCTCTGTTTGTAATGGAGGCAGGCATTGGATTGGTATACCATCATATGATTATGATCACATTGAGATGAATAGTCAATTTTTGTATCCCTTGTCCATCAATCTAACAAGTTAAACTACTATGGCAAGGTAACCCTATATTTCTGTTTTGGAGCTCTAAGAGACACTGGCTAAATGCTCAATCCTTCTCACCGAGGTATTTATGGGTCCACTAGCCTGTTTCTATGCAGAGGAAACCCAATATTCAGAGGCATTTGTATTCAAAAATGACTTGTTATTGGTGTATGAACAAATCACTTTGATAGTGTCAATGAAAAAACTTTTGGTAAGAAAAATGTTCCACTCAAGGAAAGGAAAATAATTGGCAATACACAATTACTGCAAAGTATTGTTTTTTCTGCCATTGAATTGCAGAGTTATCTTTTCTTTGGCAGCACATCGGTCTCCTGCATAGTGTGTAGATTACAGATATACACTTGAAACATATTTTGTGCATTGCATAACTGTGATGGGGGAGGAGCATGGAAACATGGAAAGGCTAGCATAAAAAATGGTCCAAGTTCAACATCAGACAATGCCTGCATTGATATGTCAGTAAAATTCATTCTCTGTTGGAATTCTTAGTTTGGGTTTCCCAGGTCACCAAGTGTTTTTAACTTATTCCAATTATTGAATTATGTTAGAGGGACACCTTGTTATTGCAGTACACAAAACAAATTACATACAATTCTCACTCCAGACTACAAATAAAAACAAGATATGACTATTTGACATTTCAAGAAATTTAATTTATATACATATTTGAAGTATTTTACTTTACCCCCTTCATATTAAAACTTCAGGAAAATATTTTACAAACTTAGTTATTGAAAATCTGTATGTTTATATCTGAATAAAGACAATGTAATATTCTTATTGCAGTGTTGTATTCAATTTTTATATATATTAAGATTAAGTGATTTGTGCCAACACTATTTCCAGTCAAAGTAAAAGAGAAATATATAAAAAAAAACTTTGATTGTTGATTTAGAAATAAAACAATTATTCTCCCAAATTGAGAATTGTTGTAAAGAGACAAGTTTAGCAGAGTGGACTGAAAAGTTTGTGCAAATGGATGTGGTGTCTGAAAAACCAAACACGCTTAAATTTTATATAGGTGGTATGGCTATCAAGATGTGAAAATTCTAATTACAGCATATCTAAATTTCCCTATTAATTTCTATCATTTTAACTACATCTGTCAGTCTATGTGAGTCTAGCGCCATCTGGTGTTGAGATCCGTAACCAACCATGTAAATTCGGGACCGTAGCTCCATCATTGTATATGACCTGCAGCCAAGTCCCTCACCAAGCAGTTGAAATTTCGGAAGGTGGCCTAAATGAGAGATCCACCCCATTAATACTTTTTGGATTGAAGTTACATCAATGACACTCACTGTGCTTCATGTACAGTCTATTCTCACAGTTCCATTCCCAGGCTGCTTCCAAAAAATAAGACACCTACAACTTCTTGGGCACATTAGTGATGATAGGCTTGGGGCGTGTCTTGAAGATGAGTTTCCTCTTGATCAGAGCAGATACAGAATAAGAGGTTGAGGTGAGTCCTTGCTGGTCGGTTTCCATGGGTGCCTGGTTTTCATGATCACTGACATGGATACCTCCGGTATCCTGTGCATGTCCAGGGTGCTTAGTAAGGACTGCAAATGCTTTCTCCAGTTTGACCACCTTCCCATACAGGATGTGATGTCCTACAATTAGCACTGGAACACCCTCGGGAGGTAAGGGAACATGAAATAAAAAAGAAGCGATTACTAGAATGGTATACAGGCATGGCAAAGGAGGAAGAAAGGTAAAACCATCACATATGGACAAAGTAGCAACACTTATTCTGTTCATGCTCTTCTTTTAGTCATGACCTGTTCATCTGAGAAATAAAGAACAAATAAAAATAAACAAAGATCCATATTTTCAGATGCCAAGTGGTGAAAAAAACCAGATCTGTATTTTTATGTGGATGGTTTCCGTAACTAGGCAGTGTGTAGGATTAATCAAAACACATCTTGGAGTTTTCAAGCTCAAACACAAGTATCTACAAGTTGAGTCTTGTGATTTAATATGCACCTCAGAACTTTCAAATATCTGAAGTTGCAAGAAATGAAAATTCAACTCTACTTTTAGTGGCTTCATCTGCTGCAACATTTAAAGGAAACTGGCATGTTCAATTTGTACTCCATTCTCTTGACTCATCACACTGAGCAGAATATTTTATATTGAACCAGTATTGAGCTAGATCACATCAGCTGAATGCTATACACCACTGTGCAATGTAATCCTATGAGGTGAATCAGCACTAAAAAGTTCAGAATGTTGTGAGCAGTCTGAAAAACGTTCCATTATAAAAAGATGATCCCAGTACAGCCAGCACAGATATAACTTTCAAAACACATGTAGACTGGATGGGCATACTCCCCGGCCCCCTCCAGGATCCTTGCAAGCGTAAAGAGCTGGTCTGTTGTTCCACAACTAGGACAGAATCCACATTGTTCCTCCTCAATCTGTGGTTTGACTATTGGCCTGACTCTCCTTTCCAGCACCTTAGAGTAGACCTTTCCAGGGAGGCTGAGTAATGTGAGGCCTCTGTAATTACCACACACCCTCAGATCCCCTTTTTTGAACACTGGGACCACAACCCCTGTCTGCCACTCTTTAGCCACTGTCCCAGAATTCCAGGCAATGTTGAAGAGACGTGTCATCCATGACAGTCCCTCAACATCCAAAGCCTTCAGCATCTCTGGACGGATCTCATCAATCCCTGGGGCTTTGCCACTGTGGAGTTTTTTGACTACCTCAGTGACCTCCTCCAGGGAAATTGATGTTGATCCTCCATCATCCTCCAGCTCTGTCTCTATCCTAGAGGGTGGGTTAGTTGGGTTCAGGAGGTCCTCAAAGTGTTCCTTCCATCGTCCCATTACCTCCTCAGTT
>OMLC01056890.1:0-14611 GCA_900302585.1 Regalecus glesne
GTATGAGGCTGGGGGATGTATCTGGGCACACGCAGAGGTTCACATCAGGACACACGCACTCTTGATTAGGGAGAGCACTCTTATCCTATTCTCTTGATTAGTCCGTCTCCAGCTCATCGGTGAGCGGTGTTAGATTTCTCTCCGAACAAGACTTACAACAGAGCCGCCCGGGTATCTGACCGTGGGGATAATTTGCAGGACCCCCCCCACCTCCCCCCCATTTGAATTTCCTACAGTGTCGCTAAAACCCGCACGTCCATGTTCATGTTTCTGGGGGTGCAGACTCGATATCAGAGGCTCTTCGGGGTGCCATATAGTGTTCATATGGAAGAAATAAAGATCCGTCATGGAGCAGAGTGCTTATTTTGATACGCTATGTTTCCGTAGTAACATGTAGGGGTCACGGTATTCTGGCAAAATGGCCAGGAAACTCCGTGGTGCCTGTTGATGATCAAACCCCATTTGAAAAACATCTCCCAGACAGTTAAACTGTGTATGACTGCTGAACCTGCTGGAATACTGTAAAAGGGGGGGAGAAGAGTTGAAATGAAGTAGCTGCAGAGCTCTCTAACGTTTTCCAGCACTTTTCTCAAAAAAACCCCCAACTTAGAGGTGACACCGCGTCTTCAGGTCGCCAACGTGAGGACGTCGTGCGTGAGGTCAAAGGTGGGTCACATGGTGACGTACAGCGTCCTCCGAGTCCCGGAAGTCCTGTTGGAACGCCACCACATGTCCTCCGTGTCAACATGGGCTCTGATTTACGCTCGCACTGTCCTGATCACAGATCCCCTTTCTGTCACCTGTGTTTTTTTGGGTGATGGCAGGGATTTCCCACTATGGGACTCTAAAAGTAAAGCCGGTGCAATCCAGCCGTGACCTGTCGGAGCACGCAAACGCTCCGTCTATTACCAAATATCGGAATGCCCCAAGGAGCCATAACCCCAAAACACAAAATAAACACCTGAGGATGTGCAGTTTTCTTTGAGGTTACTTTGTGGGTGGCTTTGCGCTGATGAAGCACACACACACACACACGGAGTGCCAAAGGGAATACTACACAGGTCTCTTTATTCTCTAACAGACAATCGGTTTATGGATTCCTAAATGTCGGTGTTGGCAGTGTTTGTATCAAGTCGTCCATCTTGCTCAGCTTCGCTCAAAATGTGCTCCGTCATGCTCCACTGAGAAATGGATAAGGTCTTGTGTGAGGTACACGTAGTCACTGGACGAAGGATTTAGGAGGGCAGTTTCCTGATCCAATTACGCGGGCTGGTTTCAGGGGGCTAAGATCCATTGCAGTCCTGTTGGCTGACTAGCTAGCTAGCTAGCTGGCTCGTAGGGCATGTGGAGCGGGTGTGGTGCTCCTCCTCTGCCCACCGCCTGGCACAAGGCATGTCTAAGAAGCGGGCCTTTGCCAGGCCTCAATTACGGGGAGGAATAATCCAGGACACACTGAAGCAATTACGGCCCCATATAAATCAATATGCTTTGGGTTTAAAAAGTGATCTGCTCCCAGCACACGGGCCCGGGGTCTGACTCAGTTCTGCTTTGATTTCTGAGAGATGAGACGAGTTTCTGTGAAACGTGGGCAGAGATGCCGCCCCAGCAGCTGTGCTGAGGTTTACTTGGCTCTCGGGATTTGTTTACGATCAGGTGACATGGACTGCAGCCTCGTTTCTGGCCGCAGAGCAGCAGAGGTTGGATGTACTGCGAAGGAGCCCGTCATGACGGCTGCTCGCAAAAGCCATGGTTTGATCAGATGGAAGCTGGCAGAGCGGTTTCTTCTGTACACACCATGCAAAAATCTATTCCTGTGTTTCCAGTCTGAAATGAAATAGCATAATGAGCTTTTTACCGGACACCGTGGTGTGGCTGCAAATAAGCTACTTTGCGTTAATCTATTGATTTGGTATCGATAAGCCTTATGTGACAAGTCTCAAGCTCTCACATTGGGAAACACTCTCAATTTACCCTCCTGGTGCGTGCTGCTCTGGAGCACTCACCATCATCACCACTACTGCACTGCCATCTAGTGGTTGGAGTAAAGCGATGCACGTATGTAATCACGGAATTGTGACCAATCTATCCCTACCGGACCGGTTCAAGTTCATTTATTTGTGTTCACCCTCTGATAGTAGGGGCGGCATAGCTCAGTGGGTAGAATAGTCATCTGGACATTTAGAAGATTGCAGGTTCGACCCCTTGTCCTGCAGAATGCATAAATCGAGGTGTCCTTGAGCAAGACACGGGAGCCCTAACTTCTAACCGAGCGCCACATGGTGGCTCTTACTGCTCCTATACAATAGGAGGGATTAAATTTAGAAAATAGTATATTTTCCCCTGTAAGACTAATAAAGGAATATCTTACCTTATAAGAGACGGTTTTTAACGGCTTCTTTGGCCTCCACATGTTCATTCATCCTGGCCTGACCTGATGTTGCTCAGCCCTTTTTGGGCAGAATGACTTTCTGCCATTATTTTGACACTTCAGTTTTAACACCCATTATACATGCATCCCACTGGTGGTTTTGGTTCTTACAGTTAATGCTGCCACCCAGACGATCATTAAACGGTATACATATATCAATAAGAGCTCGGATTCTATCAGTCAGTGAATTATAATGCTTTGGTAACGATCAATCATATTAATATTGATGAAATATTATTGATATCACCTCGGCCCTCACTATTTGTCTCCTATTGGTTAGAGTCAAGAATCCAGCTCACTAGACAAGTTGTTCTAAAAGCCTACTGGTTACAATATGGGGTTGAATCAGGTTAAAATCAGAGGAGAAACCCACTAATAGAAGTCTTAACATGAGCTCCATCCCCCAGAGTGACATCATCTACTCCTGTGTGTGGCCCGTAAGGGAACTGTGTGGGATCGAGCAGACTCTCAGTTCTGAAGACATCTGACCTTATCATCGTTCAAAGGTTTACATCAGCATTGACGTGCCACCAGAATAAGAACATTAGGAGTTTGGGGTGAACTGGATGTGGAACAGGGACTACCAGACCTTAGGGACGAGCAGTGCCAGTTAGCATTCAAATGCACTGGAACACAGGACTCAGTGGCACCAGCACAGATGTTGTCAGGTCTCATTCAGCCTTCCCAGCATGTTCTGGTCTATGGCAAACTGCTGACTGTCTTTAAGTTTGTGACTCAGCTCCTCTGTTTCCTTGCTAAACCCAAAACAGATATAAAGATGATTTAGGGCATTAGCCAACCCAGTGCCTGGATAGAAGCCATGCCAAGTGACACGACTACCGCTGCTCTTCAGAGGGCCTGCTGTAGTTTTCATGATAACCAGGCTGAGGAAAAGTTGTTTGCAGCCATCCTGGTTCAGATGTGCGGTTGTTTGGTTTAAGAATGTCTATTTTCCCACTCATTGGTAGCTATGTGCAGAAAAGAAGCTACTCATGATTATAATCCTGTTCACAAGCCTCTTCCCTTTACTCTAGTAGCCCACGTCATGAGGTGATAGTGACGACGCCCGTAGCACTGTGATCTCTCACGGCCTATCGATTATCAGAAATTGATTCGAGAATCGATCAAACACCCACTACGTTTTCTACCACTGTACAAACCATCACAATCAAACCTATTCAACGTTCATTTATTTCAATCCCCACGTAAGAGAAAATAACTTACCGGACTGCGGTATTTAAAACCATTACAAGTCATTTACAGCAGGTATAGAACAGTGCAGCAAACTAGACTGACCTGCATTTGTACAAACCCCCCAAAACAGGCTTAGAAGAAATATTCAGGACTGTCCGAGTCCATCCCTCCTCTCTCAGCTGATCAGAGTCCTTTAAAAAGTTGACCTGGTAATCCAAAGCAAAGGGGAACGAGAAAACCAGCCAGGGTGGAAACAACAGCCCGTGTTCACTGCTGGAACTCTATCCTCACCTCCTGAGTGAAGGAGGGCACTATTTTCACCTCATGAGTGAGTGCGTGCTCACAAAGAGACTTTCTGTGGGTGAAAGCTAGCCCGCATTCCTCGCACACGTGGCTCTTGGCCTTTCCGGAGTGTGTCCGTTTGTGCTTTTTCATATGATAGGACAACCGGAAGGCCTTGTCGCATATGTCACATTTAAATGGCTTCTCTCCTGTGTGGATCCGCATGTGTGACTTGAGGTATCCGGACTGGATGAAGGCCTTTCCACACACGTCACATTTGTAGGGACGCTCCCCGGTGTGATACCTGGTGTGGAGCCTCAGCTCATTGGCAGTCAGGAAGGTCTTCCCACACTCTGTGCACTGGTGCGGCCTCTCGCCGGTGTGGGTCAGCTCGTGCCTCTTCAACGACATCTCCTTCATGAACTCTTTCCCGCAGCTGTTGCAGGGATACCTCACCCCGATATGGATTTGCTCCACGTGGTTGGTCAGCTGCAGCTTCGTCCGGTAGGCCATGTCACACTGTGTGCAGGCCCAGGGCTTCTCCTCCGAGTGGGTTCCCATGTGCACCGTCAGCTCGGAGGCCGACCGGTAGCACTTGCCGCACTGCCAGCACAGGAAGGGCTTCTCTCCGGTATGTTTCCTCTGGTGGACCGTGAGACAGTTGGAGGAGCGGAACTTCTCCGGACACATGTTACACTCGTAAGGGAACTCCCCGTTGTGGACCCTCTCGTGGATGGCGAGGTAGGAGAGCTGAGTGAAGGTCTTCTCGCATTGTGTGCAGGGATAGGGTCCGGTGAAGTTGTGCTGCTTCTCGTAGTGCTCCCTCAAGCGTCTCAGCAGGGTGAAAGTCTTCTCGCACATGGTGCACTGGATGGGTTTGTGCATGAGCTTGTGTCTCTCGAAGGCGGGCTTGTTTGCGAGAATCTTGCCGCACTCTTTGCAGTAGAGGGGGTCGTGGATTCTCTGGTGCACTTTGAGCATGGTCATGCTCTTGAACTCTTTGCCGCAGTCCTCGCATTTCATGATCTCCTTCATCTCCACCTTGCAGATGTTTTCCTGGTGTTCCTTCAAAGCGGACAGGTATTCGAAGTGCATGCCGCAATTGGAGCACCACACTGGTATCTTGAGGGGCGCCCCCTGCTGGATGTCATGGCCGGCTCCGCCTTTATGGTCCTTTTTCAGTGTGGTGAATCGCACCATCTTCTTGTGGCAGATGGCATAAATCTGGTGTCTTTTCAGCCCGTGCATGTGCTTGAAGCGTCTCTTGCAATGAACGCAGTGGTAAGGCCGATCCTCGGTGTGACACTGCATGTGTTTATTCAGTATTTTCAGACTGTCGAATGCTCTCGCACACACCGGGCACACCTTGACCACTCTTTTAGGGGGCTGCTCGGGAGGGGCGGCCAAGATGTCCCCTGAAGTCCCACTGGGAGAGACTTCTCCTGAGGTCGCAGCAGGAGGGCCTGGATTATTCTCCCTGTCAATGCTAATGACGAAGCTTTGCTGGTCAGCCTCAGCCAAAATCTGCTCCACGGTCTTGGTCTCTTCCTCCCGGATCCCCTCGTGACCGTGGATTATCTGGTGTTTCTTCAACGTGTCCTTGTACTTGAAGCCCTTCTCACAAGTGACACAGATGAAGGGACGTTCTTCCGTGTGGGATCGCAAATGTTTGCTCATGTCGGCAGTGCAGGGCAAGATCCGGCTGCAGATGGGACAGACTTTACCATCCGTCGGCCCCTCCAGACAAAACTTGGAATCGGAGCACTTGGTTGCCGGGATGCTATGCTCAAAGATGGGTCTCTCCAGGTCTTTACTTTTGCATATCTCTTTCTGATGCCTCTTCAGGACGTATGGATTCTTGAACTTCTTCTCACAGTAGGCACATTTATATGGACGATCTTCCGAGTGGGAGTTCATGTGCCTCTCCATATCTACCCGGCGAGCAAAATACTTCCCACAGAGAAAACAGTATTTGGCTTCCTGTGAATCAGACGTGCCGGGATCTCCCGAGTCCTCGTTCTCCACTTCATCTTTCACCAGCTCGTCCTTCTCATGGACGCGCATGTTATGCCGAGTCATGTCGTACTGATCCCTGAAGCGTTTGTCACAGTTGGGGCATTTGTACCTGAGTTGACGATTTTCCGAATGAATTTCCTGGTGTCTTCTCATCGCTGTGGCCCGCAAGAAAGTCTTACTGCACACAGGACACGTTTTGTTGTTTGAGAATTTTCTCCTCGGTCTCTTATTGGTGGAACCAAAGGGGTCCTTCTTCTCTTTTCCTACTTTTCTCTTCAACTGCAGCCGTTTGCTTTGCTTCAGTGGTTGGAAGGACGCTGGTTTGAGGGCGTCGTCAGCGAGGTTTTGATGATTGATCCCTCCCTCCGTGGATCTGACGGCCATCGCACTTTCCTCCTCAACCACTGCCCCGTTTGGATCCTCCTCACCGTCAAATTTCACAGAATACTGCTGTCCAGCCAGGCCTGATGGCTGTTCAATCTGGATGTAGTCCAATAGTGTTACGGTTTCCCCTTTAACCTGTACGGTCATACAGCCGTGCATCTGCTCTGATGGAGTCTGCAGCTGGATCTGGTTTGCATCAATCACAACTTTCTCCAGCTGAGGCAGAGACAGGGAAGAAAGGATGCAGTTCCCGAAGGAAGACGGAATGATCTGCGTTTCATCTGTGGATGAATACGATACAATACCAACAGTCATCTGTTTATCCAAAACATAGCATTCAGTTTAGGCACCGTTACAACTGCACTGACTACCAAGACGGACGTTGTAATTGTGTTAAGATTGAAATACGCAAAATCGACTGGAGGCTCACCGATTAAATCCAAATGTCCAAGTGTTGTGTGGTACTGGAGGACAGTCTTTAGTTGCTGGGGGTCAGGAACAGATTGCACACATTCCTCTAGTGCAGACGGGACAGCGCTGAGCATGGATGCCGTCTGGGAGAGACAGGAGGTGGAAGTGAACTTCAGGCGGACATCTGGAATGGCTCATGTAATTCATAACACCATGCCACAGTTCATGGGGAGGGTGGTACTTACCCATCCTAATACTGCTATGTTCATGCTATGGCTAGCAAATGTCTGCTGTACCACCCATAGGGACTAGGGGGCGATATCAAGGGGGTACTAATAAAACCCCTTTTTGGTGTGGAAAGTTGATTGTGAGTTTAACAGCAGCGGGTGGGCTATTCAGTACCTGCTGAAGGTCTGGTATGGGAAGAAGCCTTTCCAGTCTGGACAGAAAATCGAGCATAAGCACCTGGAGAGCGTTGTCATAATCGGGCCCAAAATCTATAGGGAACACGTCCTGAAACAAAAGATGGAACATTCAAAGTTTAACGGCAAGCATTAAACCAGCGCCACTTAAGCCTTGCTCAGCCAGTGACACCTAGAAAGAGATGGGCTGACAACCAAGGATAGTCTGGTAACTACTGCAGAGCTGACTGAAAGCACGGAAAGATGGCACCCAGGACAGCCCAGGCGGTACCAGCTACAGAAAGGCCTTCTGCAACATACGGCCAGGAGACCCTGGAAAGGGGGAGACTGAGATCTCCAAAGGAACAGACCAAAGGTTTTGGCTCCATGCAGACAACCTGAGTGAGTATAAGAGGCATCTGTGGAAAGCTGTGCAAGCTGCTTTGGATCAAGAGGGGTGATCAGTGGGCAGGTGCTGGGACGCAAGTAAGGCATTGATCAGTCCCTGCAGAGTCGGGTGGGTGAGGCCGTCTTATTTTGAGAGACCTGAAAAATGAGCTGACTTAGCCTTGTGTTTAGATCTGCCTTATTGGCATTAGAGATGTTCACTAGGAGTCACTATGAAGGAGATTATCAAGATCATTAATGCATTTCTTATAATGCCATCATAATTCTGTTATCTCTGAGTGTTATATGCTGTGAATTGTGTTTTATTCTGTATACACAACATCCATTGCACAGCTGTCCATCTTGGGAGAGAGATCCCTCCTCAGGTGAGCTCCCTGAGGTTTCTTCCTATTTTTCTCCCTGTTTAAGTTTTATTTTTAAGAGTTGTTCCTGATCTGATGTGAGGGTCTAAGGACATGATGTTGTGTTGGTATGAAATCCACTGAGGCAATTATTAAAAATGTGTGATAATGGACTATAAGAATAACATTAACTTGAAACATCCGATGACCCCAGGTCCCAATCACTGATGTTGTGTCCCAGCACATCCACAAGATAAATCTTACATACACAGCATTCAAAGTTTAACCGCAAGGATTAAACCAACACCACTGACAATGTTTCTGTTGCTCACCAAATCTGCATGACAGTAATAAGAAAAGATACCTTACAGTAATGTTAAAAAAACAAAACTAGATTGTTTAGAAAATATGGCAATGAGAGGATGCCTGAGGAATAGAGAAGTATAATGATACCAGTGTTCCAGAATAAGAGAGATGTGCAGAGCTGTACAGAGGTATTACAGAGGTATAAAGTTAATCAGCCACAGGATTAAGATATAGGAAAGAGTAGTGGAAGACTGGACAAGAGGAGAGGTGAGGATTAGTGAGCTGAAGTACGGTTTCATGCCACCAAAGAACACCACGGATTTGACCTTTGCTTTGAGGACGCTGATGGAGAAATATAGAGAAGGTCAGGAGTCACATGGTGTCTTTGTGGATTTAGAGACAGCATCTGACAGGGTGCTGAGAGAGGAGGTGTGGTGCTGTATGAGGAGGTCAGGAGTGGCAGGAGTGTGTAAGAGTGGTGCAGGATATGTATGAGGGCAGTGTGACGGTGGTGAGGTGTGGGGTAGGAATGATGGATGGGTCCACGGTGGAGGTGGGGTTACATCAGGGATCAGCTCTGAGCCCTTTCTTGATTTTAATGATGATGGACAGGTTGACGGATGAGATCAGACAGGAGTCTCTGTGGACTGTGATGTTCACAGATGACATTGTGATCTGTAGCGAGAGAGGAAGCAGGCTGAGTTGAGTCTGGAGAGGTGGACGTACTGGAGAGAAGAGGAATGAAAGTCCGTAGGAGCAAGACAGAATGTATATGCATGAATAAGAGGAGTAGAATCTGCAGTAGAATCTGCACTTGGGAGTCAAGTCAAGCCAATTTTATATGTATAGCGTCAGATGTTGCGGGTTCATATCCTGCTGTGGAGCTTGGTAAATATGAGGTATTAATTGAAAAGTGCTTTGAGTGGTCATTAGCTCAGAAAAGTGCTATATAAGAACAAGTCCATGTACCACAACTGTTCAATGTAATGGGGAGTGTGAAAGAGAGGTGAAGAAGAGTGCAGGCAGGGTCAAATGGTATGAGATGAGTGTCAGGGGTGATCTGTGACAGAAGGCTAACAGCAAAGTGAAGGTTTAGAAGATAGTACTGAGACCAGCTATGTTGTCTGGTGTGGAGACAGTAGCACTGACAAAAAGACAGGAGGTGGAGCTGGAGGTGGATCTGGAGGTGGAGCTGGAGGTGGCAGAGATGAAGAGGGTTTTCATTGGGAGTGATGACGAAGGACAACTTTAAGGATGACTGTATTAGAAGGACAGCTCAGGTTGGAGACAAAGCCAGAGAGGCCAGACTGAGATGGTCTGGACATGTGTGGAGGAGAGATGCTGGTATACTGGGAGAAGGATGCTGAATATGGAGCTGCCAGGCCAGAGGAGAAGAGGAAGACCAAAGAGGAGGTTTATGATGTGGTGAGGGAGGACATGCAGGTGGCTGGTGTGACAGAGGAAGATGTAGAGGACAGGAAGAGATGGAGATGATGATCTGCTGTAGTGACCCCTAATGGGAGCAGCCAAAGATGGTAGACCTTGCTGTAGTGTTCCTCAATCTTGTGTTACTTTCAAGCAGGATTTCTCTCAAGCCCAACACGACACCAGCTGAATTGTGATCAACACACCTTCAACCAGACAAGGGAGGACCAATTAGTAAAACCAGCTAGCTGCAAATGGGCCTGTAAGAACAAGTAATTCCATACCACTCTCTATGGCTAAAGCTAGAATGGTAATGTGTTTGTCTTTCTCAAAGCACAGCCACTATGGATGGTTCTATCTTGTTCTATCTAAGAAGGTAGACATGACACGAGTTGCATACCTGAAAAAACTTCTCCTTCTCTGTAGGATCTTTCAACAGTAATTCAATTTGATCCACGAAGTTTGATTCTGGAAACTCTACCTCTGCAAAACATGGCTGGAACAAAATAAGAGCAGTGATTATTGGGAGATACATATACTGTACATCAGTATTTAAAATGTACTCGGCAGGTTAACTGGAAATAACCAAAAAGCCACTTCGACAAGTGTTGGTGGAATTAGATAAATACATTAAGTAGACACAGAAAGGAAAGGGTGAAAAAGAATAACTTAAAATCCCTCGACAGGTAGTTTAGAGTTCTGTGGATTAGAGCCAACTGATATGTAGCCTAGATGTTTCAGCTGGTGAGTGTGTCAATTGATTTTGCTGGTATGACAAAATCATTACTCCTCACCAAAAGAAAGCTCTCAAAGTTGTTTGGCTGCAAATGGAGTATTTTTGATGCCTAACACTTAATACAATAATCATCCCACTCTTTTATTTGTGGTTAGTCACAATTCTAATTCACTGTGAAAATTGAACTTGAGCATCCATCAAGACAGTTTTACAACCACTGCTTAGCTTTTCTCCTAGAGAAAAATCACATGTGCATTTCTCTTTAGGCACAAAAACCATAACAAAATACAATACTGAAATTGCGTTTTGTTATTTTATTATGAAAATATGTTATCTTGACTGATTGAACTCTGCATTACTGGCCGAACAATTCTAAATGACTGGCCAAATAGCTCTGAGATGAAAACATCACTGGATGTAGATGTAAAGTACTAACTCATTAGACAGGATTTCAAATATTCAAAATGCTCATATCAATACTATGTTTATGATATGAGAATTGAAAAAAAAGAAAAGAAAAAGACAAAACTGGAGGGTTCTCCTGGCAGATTGAGGATGTAAAGTCGAGTCTTGTATTTGCAGTTCAAGGACCGCAGGTAGGTGCAGTTGACTACAGAGATGACCTGACGAATACTTTTATAGAAACTTGCCTGCGCTGCCCAAGCTGATATTATGCTTTTGATCCTTTCCAAGTGCATCTCGACCGTATCCAAATCTGTTATTTGCTCAGCCCGGCAAATATCAAGAATGACCTGAAACAGAAGCAACGTTGTGTCACCGGTAATACAATACACAATACGCAGCCAGGAAAAGTTATTCGAAGACCGCAGGCTAGGAAAGGGCTACAATAAAAAAAGCAATGGATCATCAAGTGATCACTTAAACAACTCGGTTATATTCATTGACTGAAGGATGCAAATGATTGAAAGTAACTGGAGAATGATATATCATGAATCACAGAGACAATTTTTTACAATACTGAATGATAACAAACTGAATAACATGAATTATTTGACCACTTCCCTCTGTTAGCTAAACATATCAGGTGTGTTTATTTTTTAGATCTACCGTAAGGTGAATTTAGGGAGCGATTGGTCTCAGAAATAACAGCTTCAGAAGAACTACTCCTCTGGTTGCTCTAAAAAAAATTAAAATCAAGCATAATTAAACCTTTAAGTCTGCCCTGTCTGTGCCAGGGTACTTTAAAAACCACTGAATAAACTCATCCAGTAATACAGAAGACCAGCCTTACCTTTGCTCTAAGTCCCAGGAGGAGCTGGGCTTTCTGATCTGGATTCAACAGCTCAGGGACAATCTCTGTAACTGTGCTGATGAACTCTTCCAGCATCCCATAATCTTGAACATCACCTCTCTGGACCACCTGCCACATGGCTGCAGACACCAGTCGCAGCGGTGGTATGAAGAGACGCAGAGAGGACAGCAGAAGAACTGGATCTATGGGAAATGCAGTTTAAAGAGGCGGTTTGAGGTTTAAGTTGATAAACTTGCATGTGCCTATGCAGCTTCAGTACAATCAAATTCTTTTTTTTTGAGAGGGGGGGTTCACGGCAGATTATAATTTTCTTAGCTGTAAATATGACATTAACATTTGCAGAGCAATACAACTTTAATAATATGCGGGGCAAGTGAAAAATGCCTCAATGTTTTGTCATTCCCGTCACAGGAAGTACATTCACTAATTAGGTGGGACACTTCTGCTCACGCAAGGCTGGCTTCATCTCCACCACAGGCTAAAAGTTAGTCACTAGAAATCAGGGGTTATAAATTGCAGAGTTGAACACCCGGCGTTTCCAAAAGGAAACTGTTATCCTGCGTAAATACTGCCTTACGCGGCACTAAACTCGGCGAACACCACTAGCTTGTTAGCCGTGCAGTCACTAATAAGGTGGAAGACTTCTGCACACAAAGCTAGCTTCTCCTCAGATCACGGGTAAGATGAAAACATCATCAAATCAAGGTTTGGTTTATACGTTTGCAGGTCAAGCAGTGCGAATTTCCCCCCTAAAGGAAACAACTTCGTACGCATTAGTATGAGTTTACGTGGTGCCAAACTCTATGAACACCGCTACCTGGTTAGCCTAGCATTATTCGGCTACTGTAAAGCCCAATGCATTGGCGCCGTGCGCTCCCTATCCCTGAGCGGGGTACGCCATGTTGGAAATCGGGCGCACACAATCCTAAAGGAAACTTGATAACTCCTGACAATTTAGGTAGTTTAGTGTGTATTTAATGTACGTACCGTCTTCATTTTGAGATGGAGTTTGCATGTCGACTTGAAGTGTTATTCATTAACGAATGTAGCCAGTTCAGTTTCCAAAATTAGTCGTTACGAGCAGACGCCCGCCCGATCCTGCGGTGCAAGTTGGTGGAGAGGAAGGGCGGCTCGATAATGTTACTGTGAGTGCGCAGACGTCTCGACCGGATGTAGTTCAAAACAATACGAACAAGGCTCCGCCAGGCCTGTGGTGTTTAGAAACAGCAGTCGCGAATAAAATTAGTTAATACTGATTGTAGTGTGGGTCTCTGGAGCAACTGCTGTTTTTTTAATCTTACCGAATAAGCATATTGATGCCAAAGTATAACGTCTAAACGTCCCTTTCTATTTGAAACGTTACCATTGACCAGGCATCGAGCTTTCAAAAAAATGTAAACTTTAACACCGAGCAGCTTGCAGGCATACATAAGATACACGTGTTTTAACATATTTATGTCGGCGCTTCTGTTGATGACCACCAGGGGCGCTGTGTAATGTGTGTCGAATACAAATCCAGGGTGATGGAGCGACCCGTGTCGTTTTAGTGGAAATAAAGCCACGTGTATTGTTTATAAGGGGGGGCTTACAAGTCTGAAGATGTCACCTGTTAGAATGACGAAATGTTTCTGAATAAACTTCTGATCCAGTTTAAGTGATTCACCTGTCTTTGTGATTTCCCTTACCTGGATTATTGAGGCTGCATCAAGACAGTCACATTCAGTGTTTCTATTCGGACTGTCTACCATAGATTCCCTTGCCTGGATTATTGAGAATGCATAAAGGCAATTTAAAGGTTTTTAAAAACAAACGTTTTTTTCAATTACATTTAAAACTGTGTGTTTGTTCTCCGACAGAAGTTTATCATACAGGTTCTGAGAGGCATCCTGTAAATAAATGTGTGGACTAATAATTTATTTTACATTGAAACATGGCCCAGGCTATACATTTTACTGGGAGATCCAACAGGGACACCTTAACTTAATGCTATAAATGTATAAATGTTATGCCTGTATCTATATATGCTCATATCTTCTCTGTGGATTTTCACTTTGTTGTAGTGGAGAAACTTGCATGGTCCTGAGATCCTGAGCAATGCTGTCTGGAGCTCCTGGTCGGGTCACCCATGGTGGTAACGTCGAGGGGACGGTCCCTGATAAAGAGGAAGTCAACCAGGACCTCAATGGTGGAACAGGCGGAGGATGATGGCTGACTTTAGGGAAGCATCACAATGGCTGGGACGGTGGATGAGAGCTGCAGAGGAAATGGGTCCCCAGTCATCTCGGACTCCATGATACTGGATCCTGACCCAGATCTGTCAAGGACCATGTGGTGGGTGTCATTGCACCAGTCTCCCCAGCTTTACAAGAGTCACGCACAGGCATCCTCCATAAGGATTTTTTTAGGACCTAGGAGGACAGTGATACTTGAAGGTTCACCAGAAAGCCTGTGGTCCAATGGACTGCCAGCCCCAATCTGCTTGGGCCATAGCAGGATTACAAAAAGATGAATCGGTTCAACTGGATCAGACGTTTATTCAGAACGGTTTCGTCACTCCATTGGGGTGACATCTTGAGTCGGGGCTGACTCAAGCAACACCACACAACAATAGGTTGGTTTCACATGCAAGTTGGGTGATCAACTGCACATTCAGTGACAAAGGGCACCATTCACAGAGGATTGGGGAACGTTCGCGATCACGGCATTGTAAGACGCCGATAGGTGTACTCTCAGGCCACCGCCCCTATTCAGCGAGGGTCGCTCCCTCTTAATGTAGATGGCCTCCTTCACCCCCCTCTCAAACCAGCGTTCCTCCCTATCAAGGATGTGAACATCATCATCCTTGAATGAGTGGCCACTCGCCTGTAGGTGGGTGTAGACCGCAGAGTCCTGACCCGACGTGTTGGCTCTCCTATGCTGCGCCATCCTTTTTGCCAGCGTCTGTTTGGTCTCCCCGATGTACAAGTCACTGCAGTCCTCCTGGCATTTAACAGCATACACTACGTT
>OMLC01056893.1:0-10870 GCA_900302585.1 Regalecus glesne
TGCTTTGATTCCCCTATAACGTCGACAGGAAGGGGGAAGCCGTAGCATGTGTCTCCTCCAAGTCACATGATGACTAGCCCTTGCTATTTCACACATTACGGTCTTGCGGAGAAACCACAGTACTTGGCCATTGGAGGAGAACCAAGAGTACTTTCCCTTCGCTTGACCATGAGTGCCCGGACGACCCGGAGGGGGACACTTGCAAACCTAGAATCCTTTATTCAACCTAAACCCTATACCCATGTGAGGCTTAGCCAATTATGCCCCATAACTATGGACCTACGGCTGTGGTTGGAAACGGCGCAGCCGGGATTCGAACACCCAACTGCATGATGTAGAGATGCACTGAACAGTGGCTCAACCCCCTACACCACCGGAGGCCCTCTAAGTACTTCTCCACATGCCACTATTCAATGGGGAAATAAACCATTTGATACAGAACACTAATAACATTTATAAATAAAAAGCAATGTCAAGTAAAGATTCAACATAAGGAAACATTTGGGTTGGTAATATTTATAATGTTATCAATTTCTAATCACCAACCTCTCTTATTTATCTGGTCGTTTATTGTTCTGTCCTTCATTTCTAAATAAACTGACTTCCAAGTACACTCCTCTATTACTCCAGGGAGGAAACAAATAGTAAATGAACTCATTTTTATGAAGTACTTTTCTAGCCTAGCCACCACTCAAACTACTTTACAATGTAAATGTCACATTTACCCAAGGATGTGGGAGTTAAAGCCAAATGACCTTACTTGACTCCCCGCAATGGGATCAAACCAATGATGCCTGACTTGGAGGCGTGCACTCTACCACCAAGCTACCATGGCCCCAAGTATCCTTCCATGTAATTCTGTTTTGTGGGCGGAGCTAACAGGGAGGCAAGGAGTGATTGGAGGAAAAAAACTGTACCATGTGCTCCACTATCATGGATGTGCTTGGTAAGCTTGACTTGTATATCTCTCATCGTGCACTCTGTAAAATTCCTGTGTATTTTATTTCAACTTCTCTAAAACTAATTAAAGTATTCTTGAGGAGAGAGTCATTACGGTTGGCTGTGCCTGTCTAATAACCAGAGAAATACCAGCTGGCCTGGCATGCCTTCAAATGGTCATTGAAAACACACAGGTTTTGACGTGCCTTTTCATGTCCGAGCTTCGATCATTGTGAACTCCTTGTAAGATGTCAGCTGTCTCAGAAAAAAAAATAAAAACAATTAATAGCTAAACAAAGCTTACTAGTTGTTTGGATGGCACAGTGACAGTGTGCTCCAGTTTGGTGTCATATGAAATTAACTATAAAGCGTTTTTCACACAGGCAGACATGTGTTAAGATAGTAACTAAGTATTTACGGAGATACAAGCTTAGAAAGCTACTGAGAGTCTGAGGAAGCTCTGTCAATGTTTGGCCTAAAAACAAGGCTAGAAAAAAACCTGACTTCGACTGTTGTCTCTGAGGAGGAAGAAAACTCAATCAGATGATGTTTAAGGTCTTACGTTCCTATCATGAAGTATCCACAGGCTACATGTACTAAACACATGACTGACAAACCCTGTTGTGCTAAACATGTCAATTGTTTCAGAGGCTATAAACAATCCCTATCCAAACCGGTAATTTGCCCCTATGGCTGCTGTGTGGTGCCTCGTTTCTGTGTGCAGAAGGTCCATGGTTTCTGTGTGTAAACAACCTAAACAAGAATACTTCAGGGACTGACTAACACATGGAGCTAAATCCAGTCAAGCAAGAAACAATGCATCTCATCAATATGACGTCAAAAATGCCCAGGTGGACAGTTCTGTCAACAGTAAAGCCACAGATAGAGGAGAAGGTGTACATTTCACTCACCCTATATGAAGAGGTGGACCAATCTCCTGTCTCTCGTGGTGGCCAATAAATTCGCTTTGGCGTTGGCGTCTTAATTCTAAATCGCTTCTGCAGTTATAGCTTGGTGGGATCATTTTAAACTCAAAATCTCCCCTTCATTACAAATGCTTTGAGTGGCCACTAGACTAGAAAAGTTCTATATAACAAGACCATTTACCATAACTGCATACCCTTTCTTGCTAACCAGACACACCAAAAAAGCTAATAGTTAAATTGAGGCAGCATGGCTCAGGATATAGAACAGTCATCTGGTAGTTGGAGGATTGGTGATTCGATTGCCTGCTCTTCCAGAGAGTATGTCAAAGTGTTCTTGAGCAAGACACTGAACCCTTGACTGATCACGCTCTGTGTTGGAATGGTGACCTGTACAGACTTCTTCCCCACCTTTCACCCAATGAGCGCTGGGATAGGCTCCAGTACGAGTCTGCAACCCAACTTTGGATAAGCAGTTGACGATGGATGGACGATTACATTTCTCTTTTTAAAATTTCAATGACATTGACAGTATGCTATGATAAGAGCATCTAATAAATGAAAATTGAATTGATTGGTGCCAAAGCGTAGCTGGCTTCCCTTAGCATAGTCTTGACTAATCACAGTCTGACAGTGGCATGAAGATAGCCTCATCTGATTGACTGACATTTACCATATTTCAACATTCACCGGGTTGCTCATTGTGAAATACTTAGTAGGAAATGGGGGAAGAGATCACAGCAACAGCATAGAGTTACGGAAACCCTTAATAGAATTGTTTTAATTAAAATAACAACTGCAGTCAGAAGCCTGGCTTCCTCTGGCCTCTAGGGCAGAGCACTACTAGGTGTGTCACTGGTATTTGTGGTACACTGACCTTTGAACGCAGTTCTAACAATTTATGACCTTTTGATAGAGATTGTCAAGTATTTCCTGTTAATCAATGTAAGCATTCTACAGTTTTGTTACTAGATCACTCCTAATTTACTGCTCACAACCCGTCATGCCAAACTAAAATCTAACATGACAAACAAAGGGGCTCCCAAATCTGACAGTTTGTGTTGTCTTTGGCAGGTTGGATGCAGATTTTTGCCTTTGTTCCATTCCGTTAATGAGTGGTTTAAATATATAAGTTTACTCTTGAGTTCCTGCAAGGGGGCACATGATGGGCGGCATAGCTCAGTGGGTAGAGCGGTCGTCTGGCAATCGGAGGGTTGCAGATGTGATCCCCGGTCCTGCATACAGCATGTCGAGGTGTCCTTGAGCAAGACACTTAACCCCTAACTGCTCCCCGAGCGCCAGATGTTGGCAGCTCACTGCTCCTATACAATAGGTTGGGGCAAAAATGCAGAGAAATCCAAATTTCTCCATGCAGGACTGATAAGGAAATCTTCTTCTTCTTCTAAAAAGATTGCACGCACGCACGCAGAGAAAAATCAAGGTAAGAGAGGACAGGACGGAGATGCCTTCCAACTGGTTTGATGAGTGTGACTGCACGGACATACAGTAAGAGACTTTTAGCTCTATTCATTCCCTCTTGCATGAAAGGACCAGCAAAGCTGGCCTTTAAGTACCCAAGCAGAACCCATTACTAAGTCATTGCAACCTGAGCCCCCATGTCAGAGTGGTGTACATGCAGACCAAGCCTGTCTCTCAGCAAGTAAGTCCCGAAAACTTCATACATGTAGTGTCATATAATCATGCCATAATAATCTCACGCACATAATATTACAAAACAGTCATTTAGCAGACGCTCTTATCCAGAGCCACGTACAACAACAACTACATTAAGTCGAGGTACAAACATACTGAAGCACAGGCTACATGAACAAACATGGTGGTTGCTGACTGAGCCAAGCTATAGCCTGCAGGCGTTGGGGGCTGTCCTTTTTGCTCTACTGCTGCACACAGTCTCAGATCCCTGCTAAGCAGGTGAATACTCACATTCACATGGATGATATCATACCAAGCAACTCAACATGAGGACCATTATTTTGTCTCTGCTGACGGTAAGAATGAAATTACACAGAACCCTAGAAAATGCTTCAATGATGTATAAAAAGTTAGAATGGCCTAAGAGGACAATTTGGTGTCGTGCTTTCTTGGAAGACTCTTAACTACTTCTCCTTTCTTTGTTGTTGTGGAAGTGTTACTCAAGAGCTGGTCAAACACATAACAAACTCTTTTTCAATTATACAACACTGTAATATCTTATCTGATATATCTCCAAAAATAAATCCTAATTCTATGCCATCGGCTACACAGCAAAAAGGTAACAAACACGTTTTATGAGCATTTTACGTTAATTAAGTTCATCAAAAATTTTCTATCCTATCCAAAAGACCCTGCTGATGGACATCAATTGAATGTCTGTCAATGGTTTTTACCAGGCTTCGCCTATGTCCAAAACTTTAAAAAAATAATCTTAAATAATGTAAATTCCACCCACATGTTCACCCCAAAGAAGTAAACGTTGTTGAGTTTGCTTTTCTTCAACAAGACGGCTAAGGCTATAATTTTCTGCATAGCACAGGCATGCTTGATACCTTTTTGTTCCTGGGGTGATCATTACAGGCTGTGGTGCGACCATATTGGGAGCGGTGCACTCCACTTCTCAAGGTAGCACGCCATGAGTTCAAGGTTGTCATAGTTGACAAAATGGCTGCATATTGCTTTAACCACATATTCTGCCTTGTGATATTGATTTATGAATCAATACCCTGTTCATAAGGAATAGGTATGCACAAGAATTTAGAGGGGAAAAAACCCCACTCTACTCTCATGTTCTCACGTCAAGATCCTGGATGGCACAAACATAATTTACTGGTTTCTATTGTGCCAGGTAAATACGACCAAGCCCAAAGTATCGAATAGAATCTCATACACACCTGCGGTCTGCGTGTTGTGACACTTTAGAGTGAATGATTTTGATGAAGGGGTGATATTACTCAGGAGGTAGGTCGGTTATCTGATAGTTGGAAGATTAGTGGTCTGAATCCCAGTTCTTTCAGAAAGCTTGTCCAAGTGTCCTTGAGCAAGACACTGAACTGCTAATAGCTTGGGACAACAGATGAAAACTAGCCTTGCGGCTAAATCTGGCATATTTACATTCTAAATTTTCATTAATATGCACTGCCACTGTGAAAATTATCATTATTATCATCGTCTCCTGTCTTCCATCATCTTTAGCTTGGAAAAAAAAATCTATTAAATGCATGCTGGTCCAGGTAAATTGCCATGGAAGGCAGAAGTGACTCGTCTGATGAGCAAACAAGAGGGTTCTTTTCCAACATGGTTTAACAACACTGTAATCATGGTTTAACCTTTCCTCCGTTCAAAATCTAATAGTCAGTTGTTGTTACTACAGCCTTACAACTAGACTCTTATTTCCACAACTGGCAATCATTTAATGATGCAAATGGCACAAAAACAAGTAAAGGACAAGAAAAACAAGCACATAAAAAGGACACATCTACTCATTATGTTTGTATTCGTGAGCATGTTATGGACAGTGGGAAGTGACAGGTAGTTGGAGATCTTGGTAGGTTGCTTAACAAGAAGATAGACACACGGATACCAAAAGGTAAAGAACTGAAAACCAAAACTCGAGCAATACAAAAACTTGCGGGCGGAAAAACAACAGGCTTGTTTAGCCAGGTTTCCTCGGTCAGCAAACACAAACCAGACCTTGCAATATGTGTTTGAGCAGCTGATGAAGCAAATAAGTGGTTTAAAGTTTGTTTGGGATGATATCTGCATGTATTAACGCTCCATCCACATTATCACTAGGTGATCCTAACAACAGGCCTGGCAGAAGCACATCGCAACAACCACACAATGAACCTCCGTGCAAAGCGGGTAACTTTAATGTTAATGGGACTTTATTCTATTAAAAGAAAAAAAGAAATGTAACCAAGTCATAAAATGGCCCACCTCTCATTCGTCTTTACATCCACCAGGAAACTTTGTTGCGCTCGAAAAGAAGGTGGGTTCTGTCTACCATTGAGTTGGTGGAGGAAGACCAGGGTCCTTTCCCCAAACTGGCCACACAGGTGAGAAAAATTGTATTTTATAAATCCATGAATCCGTCAAACTTTCTTTTTAATATGGCATTTGTATGCAATAACATGAAATGCAATGCGGTATACAATCAGTGAAAGTTGATTACAAGCGTACAAATTAAAATAAAACTCATCATTGCAAAATAAGGCTCATCATTGCTCAACGTGACATCAGTATTCTTAAGTCTGGCTTGCACTCTTGATTAGCATGGACAAGACGTACTAACACTTACAGAAAATGTGTGTTTCTACTTCATTACCAGATGTTCAATGATCAGAAAGTTTTAATAAAAGACTACAGGTACCGCATCACTGGCATGGGTGTGACTACGGAGCCACTTGGAGTGTTCTACATTGATGAAGAAACTGGGGAAGTCTATGTCAACAAGTCTATCGACAGGGAGGAATATTCATTCTTTCATGTGAGCACGCAGCAGAACATACAGAATAACCGTCACTGCAGAAATTACTTTGCTACTTTCTATGACACTGCATTTTTTTAGAACTGATTATTACCTAGCCGTCCATCCAGCTATCTCTTTACCTCCACACACAGATAAAGTTTGACATCTTGGACAGAGGGACCAATCAGCTTAAGGACAGGACACTTTCTTTTGACGTGAGCATAAAGGATATCAATGACAACGCACCTTACTTTGAACCCCCCTTAATAGAAGCAACTGTGGAGGAGAATTTTAAAGAAGGTGGGTACAGGTTCAATATCGATGCAAATCACCATGTGTATTTTTTTCATACAAACACGTCACATGCTAAGAATGTTTTTCAAGTTTATAAGATAAACAAGCTGAAAGTGGATGGATGGATGGACGGACAGGTAGTAGATCATAGGTCTTACCATTACACTCTGACATTTCTCATGACAACAAAGGTTATTTGCCAGTGCGGCTACAAGCCTGGGACATTGACGAGGCTAAATCACCAAACTCCACCTTCACTATCAGCGTACTGTCCCAGGAGCCAAGCGAACCAAAGATCACCGTGGAACAGGATGAAAATTCAAATCTAGGACAACTCACCTTGAAAGGCTGCTTTGACTATGAAGTGAGTGTCCTCACACACAAACTTACACTTAGGGGCTTTGCAAGGTGGTGGAATTTGACAGTGCAACAATGAAATTGCAATAGCATGCAGAAATCTAGGTATATAGTTCTTTTACTTGAAATTTCCCTTTACTTGTACATTATTTTCCTCCTCCTATTCACTACTCACAATAACTGTGGCCCTCTACGTTGGGAAATTTCAAAACACAAACAAAACTTTGAAGGGATGCTGATAAAAGAACAGCTTCAATTATCATGGCTTTATTATTATCGTGAATTTTTATTTGCTATTAATGAATGATCATCTAATAAGGATGCCACCTGATCGCCTCCCAAATGAGGTTTTTCCAGGCACGTCCAGCTGGGAGGAGGCCACGGGGTAGACCGAGGACCAGATGGAGGGATTATATCTCCACACTGGCCTGGGAACACCTTGAGATCCCCCAGTCAGAGCTAGTGGATGTTGCAAGAGAAAGGAAAGCTAGGAGTTCCCGGCTGAAATATGCTACCACCGCGACCAGACGCCGGATAAGCGATTGACGATGGATGGATGGATTAATGGATTAATGAATGACTAGTGAAATTTTAATGATTGCCTGCAAAAAAAAAAGAACACACAAACCCATGTAGGGACTAAAATGTTATATGAAAGTAAAAGTCCTATTTCACTATCCCCTAACTAGAGTCACATAACCTTAAACCAGGGACAATTAAATTAAAAAAAACAACAACAACCCATCACCTGATTCTAATGCTTAATGTTAACACTAGACCTATGCTTAATGAGGGGAGGTCCATTTTACGCGTCATGATCAATATCCACGTTGTGGGGGTTGACGCGGATTTAGATAGAACTTGGGGCATTCAAGTTGTGTGCCCTTCCTGATGCTCTGCAGTGTGTTCGATCTTACTGCCTCTAGCTCGTCAGTTCCTGAAGCATGCCCTCTAAAGTCCACTGAGGAAAATTGTCAACTTGCAATAATGAGTTATACAAATTAAATTGACTTGACTACCACAGAGCTAGTGCAGCCCACTGAGACTGATGCCTAATCGTAACACTAATTGTAATGCTGGCCCTGAACCACATCTTTTGTCCAGAAAAAGCTTGCTTTTTTAATATGGGGACTTAATATCCCCATGTGGCAGGTGGTCCAGACTTTGGGGATATTAGGTCCCTAATGGGAATAGAAAAATGCACAAATACACACGTAGTGATTTATTGTTATAGCATACTTTTTTATATATGTTGCAGAAATCCAAGAACTATAAAATCATTGTCCAAGTTAAAGATCATGGAAAGCCTCCCCTGTCCTCCACTGGCACTGTGATTCTCAACATCATTGACTCAAACACGTATGCACCTACATTTAAGAGCAAAACAGTAAGTCTTGCATATTTTTGTAATCACAAAAGTCACTGAAAGTGAAAATTCACTACCAGTAACATGTGTTGCTGAGGATAACGCTTCTATTCTGAGTCAAAGGGTCAAAAGAAAATCATGCCAATAAACAAAACAAAATCTGTCCATACAGTACAACGGTGAGGTGTTTGAGATGGACACCAACAAGGAGATCTTGAAAATTGCTGTAGAAGACAAAGACACCCCAAAGACCCCTGGCTGGCGTGCCAAGTACTATTTCATAAGCGGCAATGAAGATGGAAACTACAAAATTGAGACTGACCCTGAAACGAATGAGGGCATATTGACCGTTATTAAGGTGAATATTTTATTTTCATATATCCCCCAAACTCTTGGTTGTAATGTGAAATGTGCACAACTACCATCTCTAGATACACTATCAATCTAGGTTTTAACCACTCGTATGTTGTGACAGCACTGTAAGCACAGTATAGACTCCAATTATTGTCTACCTTCCAGGCTAAGGATTTTGAGAGGACAACCATGACCACCCTGCAGATTGGGGTGGAGAATGAGGAACCACTGTTTGTGTGTGGTGCTGCTGCTGATGGTGTGACAGGGGAAGCAACAGTCAAATCTCCACCTGAATCAGTTGAGATCAAAATCCAAGTGATAGACGTAAATGACCCACCTGATTTTGAAGAGACTACAGTTAATATTTACCAGAGAGAAGAGGAGTCCCCAGAGAGGGTGCTGTACACACCAAAGGTCAAGGATGTGGATTCAAATATTAGCAATATCCGGTTTGTGCCTATCCCGTTTAAAGTACACATACATTTTCCCTTAAATGCCTCTCTACTCTCTAACACCCTGACTGTATGTTCAGGTTTGAGCTGCTAAAGGATCCAGCAGAATGGATGTCCATTGATACTAAAACAGGAAAACTAACCATGGTGAAGAAGATGGACAGAGAATCACCCTTTGTTGACAAGGACAACATTTACCAAGTTTTATTCGTTGCTATAGATGACGGTATGAGATGGCAAGTGTACGAAATGGATGGATAGACAGATAGATAAATGGATAGATGGATGACAATAGATGCATTAGGGAGAAGTAGACTAATAAATAAATAAACCTACAATATACTACATACATCAACAACAGATTAAGTGGCTGTTAAACATATTGTATCTTGTATTATCTCCAAGGGGTTCCTCCGGCCACAGCTACAGCCAGTGTCCTGATCCACTTGGGAGATATCAACGACTGCACACCAAAGCTGATCAACAGTACCATTGTTATGTGTGGTAACAGAGAGAACATGATCATGGTGCCTGCCAAGGATTCAGATGCCCCTCCTTTTAGTGGGCCCTACACCTTCTCCCTTGGGGGCGAGGACAAAACACTGAGCCAATATTGGAAACTAGACCCTTCCACTGGTGAGGCGATATCCACCTTCCATAGCCAAAACACATTTGCCCTATGGGAAGTCACTGGATCATATTTATATATGGTGTTCGAGTCAAAAGGAGGTTTTGTTTCGAGTCCCACGCTAATTGCCTCCTGTCTCTATGTCCTGCTCTAGGTATGGCCGGTGGGCTTGTTAGCCTGAAGAGTTTGCCCTACGATAACTACCCGATCCCTCTCATTATTCAGGACCAGCAGGGTTCTGTGTCGACAGAAACTTTGGAGGTTATTCTGTGCGACTGTGGAACTACAGAAGGGTGTCGTGAAAAACGGCCACTTTCAGCCAGCCTTGGCGCATCTAGCATAGGCCTGCTCATTGCAGGCCTTCTTCTGTTTCTGTGTGAGTGGTGTATCAGGAGACGTTGGGGGAAATGGGCCATTACTGACTAGAAAAGTGCTATATATGAAAATGAGTTCATTTACCTTTTACAGTACCATGCTAAAGCTACTACTATGTGTTTTGTTATTAGTTCTGGGTAGGGTCTCCTCAATATATTTCAACATTAAGCCAGTATTGCCCTTCTAAAAAAAAAAACTTTTTAAAAAAAACAGAAGAAAACACAAATGTAATTAAACATTCGGCAAGAAAACCCAGCTGTTTGCTATGGTCTCTATCAATAGCTATAAACTAGGATTTCAAAACTTTATAACTCAAAAACAACTCCTGATTGCCACTTAATCACTGTCGTGGGCATATAGTCTCAGACATGCTTCCGTCTGGCAGCATGACCTGCAACTCCGCTAGCTTTTTGAGGGCAAACTTGTTTTGCTATATCTCTGCAGTGTTGCTGCTCTTATTTATCTGTGAGTGCGGAGGGAAGCAGTTCCAGCACATCTCCACCCTGCAAGACGAGGGCTGCCAGACTCTCATCAAGTACAATGAAGAAGGAGGGGGCTCCGCATGTAAGGTGTGTTCCTGGGTGGCTGTGCATAACTCTGTGTGTGTGTGTGTGTGTGTGTGTGTGTGTGTGTGTGTGTGTGTGTGTGTGTGTTTGTGTGTGTGTGTGTGTGTGTGTGTGTGTGTGTGTGTGTGTGTGTGAGAAACAGACATGACTG
>OMLC01056900.1:0-12281 GCA_900302585.1 Regalecus glesne
TTTGTCTCAGTAGCACAGCACAAAATAGATTTGGTGGTGATTATGAAGGGGTATTTCCAGGCTCTCAGGACATCTCTCAGTGAATGTGGAGGGTTGAATTGTCCCGGTATAATTTCAGCCAGTCTAAGATCGTCACTGCCTGGGTACAGCATGTGCGGGACAGCTCTTTATAGTTCGGCGTCTCTAACAGGAATCGTAAAATAGTTTCCGCGGGACTGATTTTCACTGAGGAGTGCAGGATGAAAAGAGCTTTTAAAAATGTTTAATGGTGTTGCTGCTATTTCTTGTCTTGCTGAACTGATTTCAGTTTTAGGAATGCAAGTACTCTTAAACCTGGGTTGACCTAATAGCAGTCAATCAGCTCCGCTGTAATCTTAGACTAGCTGAGCTATTCTACAGTATAACTGCATACCAACAGTATGACTGTTATCAGCTTTTAGACAGTTATACTCCAGAAGAAAGAGAGATAGCAACTCTGTACAAATAAAATGTCAGTGAAATAAAATGTTTCTGAATGTGCGTAAGCAGTTATTTTTCATTACAGAAAGAGGATTTCTGCAAAGAGAACTTGTCATTTTCAATCATTGTCAGTCTGTCAATTTGGGCTATTCCCTCTGAATGGCTGATGGCAAAACTGGCCAGTTGGTGATGGGGTGAATTAAAATTGTAAAAAATAAAAATAGATTCCCTCATCAGTCCCACGAGGGGAAATTTGGATGTCTCTGCCTTTTAGCCCATCCTATTGTATAGGAGCAGTGAGCTGCCACCATGTGGTGCTCGGGGAGCAGTTAGGGGTTCAGTGTCTTGCCCGAAGACACCTCGACATGCTTTCTGCAGGACCGGGGATCGAACCTGTGACCTTCTGATCAGCAGATAACTGCTCTACCCACTGAGCTATGCCACAAGACACAAATCTACTACTCTATTCCCACTTTGTAGTATGGAGAATAGAGATCAACACAGTAATTAATTCAAAATCAGAGATTAATCCATTTATCTTTTTTTAAATTTTATTCTGAAAGTAAGAGTGCTATAAATCATTAAGTTAAGATCCTCAAGTCAAGTCAATTTTATTTGTATAGCCCATTATCACAAATCTACCTCTGTGAGCTTTACACCGACACAGCACAGACCAATGTATAGAACCACACAGAAGTATTTTACGTACTTGTCAAGTATTACTCGTGTAAGTTTGTCTCTGGGGACAATGACGGGAACACTGATGTATTTACCTCTAGTTTTAGCCGCATTCTTCAGGCTGTTCATTACTGATGGTTTAATGCACTCCAGTATGAATCGGCCTTCAAGTCCTGGATACAAGGACCTTAAGACAGAGGAAGAAACAAGGTGAGATGTCAAAGTTATATTCTACTGTTGTTCTGAGGCATTGAGTTGTGACAAAGATGGTGTCGACTTGCATTGAATTCAAGTAATTTTCAATATTTGCATAAGCTCATTTCATTAGATGCTGTAATTCACTGGTATTCAACTATGGACCAAAGAGATCCACACGCACGTAGGGTTTCTTTCCAAGGGATGGCAATAAAAGGGAGATTAAAAGTTTGAGACAAGAGAATTTAATTTTTTTATAACGATAAGAAACTCCTACTACATAAGGTGATATCATGTCGACATGGCCAGTGGTCAGTATGTACCTGGGGTATTCCTCAGTTGAGATATAAACAGCATCCTTGTCACTGACGGGGGATAAAAATGCAGCAAACGTCTCATCTTGTAGTGGCAGGAGCTCGAGGCCAATGAGGTCACTGTAGCAGGCGTCACTCAGCACAAACTCCAACAGCAGCAGCTTTTCCTTGGAGGAGACTTTGTGTTTGGACTTTCTCATCACCTGTCGCACTAAAGGAGGAGTCGCCATCTTCACTTCGCCAAGCCCCGACATGTAGGTGGCCAGGACGGAGCTCACGGCTGTAGGCACCTTGGCCACCTGCATTCCTGAGCTCTGGAGGTAGCTGATCACAGTCTCGGACATTTCACGGCCTGTGTCCAGCTCTGAGAATACGGCCTCATCAGCCCGGATCCAGCTTTCACTGAGAGAGTAGACGACGGGCTGCTGCAATAAGTCGTGGAAAAGAGGCTCAAGGATGGCTTTCCAGCGGGACTTGATCGTGCTGGGGTCGGGCCAGGCCCTGTAAGTCCCTCTGGGCGAGAGAGGGAAGTCTTGGTCTTTCTTTGTCTGGACCCGCTTGACGGCCTCAGTGACGAGGGTGAAATAAACCCTGGGGATGATCGTTGCGATGAGCAGCTCGTTCCACAAGGCTGCCGGGTCCCTCCACTGGTCTACCTCACGCCACTTGATACTCCGCCGGTTGTCTGTCAGGCCGAAGAAGCCACTGATGTGAACCGGAAGCCCGGTCTCACTCTCCTCTCCAGGAGGAAGAGGCAGGAAACAGAAAGCTCTCCCTGAGAACCCACATGCTGCCCCTGTGTCCTTTTCATCGACAAGGGTCAGTGGAAGGGAAATGCCTATGGTGGGGATGAACTTCAGATCGTCTGCCAGAGAGTCCAGTTCAGTGCACATCCCTCTGCCCCCTATCCCATTACACACCAGCCAAGTCGTCCTCTGGAACTCCTTGGCCATCTCGTCCTGGGTCTCCATGTTAACTTGGTAAGTGGCACAGGTGATGGTGTTGCTGGGCACACCATTACCGTAGCTGTCTATGGCCTGGCTCAGCGTCTTCAGTGAAACGCGTCTCTCCGGCTTGTCGTCGGTATTCTCTGTTGCCGTTACCTGGAAGAGCATGCGTTCTGTACCATCTGACTCGCGGACATGCAGTGAGACCTTCTGAACGCTCTTAAGGAAGAGGAGCACGGTGTCTGCATCGGCCTTGAAAGACTCGAAGAGCTCCAACACCTTCTCCTTGTTGTAAATATTAGTGCTAAGCTGGGAGGGTTTCATGCGGAGTGGGAAGCGGAAAAGGGTTCCAGGAAAGCTGCCATCTCTAATGGTCTTCTCCGAGCTCCCGAACATCCCGACGTAAGGGGAAAACTGGTCAGCAAGTTCTGTTATCTCCTTCATGTCTTTCTTCAAATTCCAGCACTGACCAGATTCATAGAGTCCGAACAGGGTCTGATGGGGGTCCAGCATTCCAATCTGTTCTCCACTGAATATACTGGGAACATCTGACAGAGATGGGAGACATGAGAAAAGACCAAGACTGAATTTTCTGACAACTTGACATGGTCACAAATGAGAATCTACAAGAGACAAACCTAAAGAAGGTACGATTAGCACCTGTGTATTTGATCTGAAGCCAACATTGCTAATGAATGAATATTGAAGATTACCGGCTCGGAAGACACACTGGACATTATGCTAGGCTATCATCAAGCTTGGCAGATGAGCCATTTCTGAATTTCATATTTAAGTCTGGTATCGATCTTAACGACTGACGTTTCCCTGTTTGACGACTAAACCCAGGGGTCCGTCTGTTACGTCACCTCAGAAGAATTCCCGGAGATAATCGTTTCAGCTATGGTTCATGTGAGGCTCAAAGAGGTCCTTTATGATCCATCTCAATAGCCATTTTGTCATGACCCAATTATCCTTCAGCAAACTCTGGTACAGTATGAGGTACAAAGGGTCACACTTACCATGAGTGTCCAAAGTTCTGCCACTAAAATTGTATCTACAGCTTACGAGCAGTGTGTAGTTTTGAGATTGGAATTAAATACAATAGAATACCGGCAAATTCAAATGTCTTTATTTCAAACATAATAGTTCTTCATCCAAACCATTCCACACACTTACCCAACAATCAGAAAAACACATCCTTCCATGACTCGTATCAACACAGTGGTTCTTATTATTCAATTCTCCTCTTAAATCTTACCCCTTCCCATCTGAGAACAGCTGTTGCATATTGTCAGGAAGTGGATAATATCGTTCTGTACAGTCTTAAATTCTACCAGGTCAATGAAACTCATACCCTGTGAATCTAAAAACAGTTTGTTTGTGTGTTTCCAATCTCCTCCATTGTTATTTCTGTTTGCAGTACACATAAAGATTGTAGGTTGATTTTGTAGATGTCCCCCTGAACCCCCACACTGTGATTCAAATGTGGCCAATAAGAGTACAATACAGAATGTACGGTGCTCTGTGATCCAGGATGTGTCTTGCCCTCCTCGGTACTTCAATGCTCTTTATTTTCTTTCTCTCAAATCTTATACGAGATCTTATGGTCAAGTATCCCCCCCCACACATTTATTTTCATCTACTAATTGGCAATACATCCAAAATGTCTTCATATAGAGAACTCAATTCTTTAGTGCACTGCCTTAGCTGATTTTTAAAATTGTGATTATCGGAGTGAGCATCTGAAAATAGGAATTTGAGTTCAGGAAAACCTTACCTGTGATATGATACACAGAGTTGAAACCAATACCAAATCGTCCAACTTTCAAAGGATCCTCTCTTTTCCTACTCCGTGCAATCTCCTGAATTCCATTCCAATCTTCACCAGTGAACACAGCGTCGTTATACACATACAACGCTGGACCTACGGCCCCCAAAAACATCATAAGTCAGATCAACCAAGTCTTCTTTTTATTAACATACCTCTACTGTCACTCAGACCTAAAACATGGACATTAAATATCATATCTGATACACGTGTAACACGTAGTGGTAAAATGAGTCATCAAGTAACCTTACCTTGATATTGAACCATGTCAGGTGACCACAGTGACTCGACACCATATTCCTTCTCATCATACATAAACTTGACTTCTGAGGCTCCAGCGTCTTCAGCATTTTGAATAAGCTCCTTCAAAATATCACACAAAGCAAACACTTAAAAGCAACCAAACATCCTTTGGAACACGTGACAGTAATGCACACGGAAAAATATTTTAAGTGGAACTCTGTCTTTGTTTCAGCGGAAAAAGTCAGTCTGGATGAAATCCAACCTGTCTGAGGAAAAATAATAACTGCATGTGCCAAGTTGCACATTCACTGATTAAACCCATAGGTGTGGAGTTCAAACTGGTTATGACTCCAAGTGCTTTTGTCCACAGGCACCTCACACTTCAAATAAAAAGTATGGACCACAGTCTGATTCCAACCGACTACCAGTCAGTGCTAAAAGCACAGACTGCTCCCTGGAGCTGTTTTATGTCTGAAGAGCTTTAAAAGATAAGAAAGAGGTAGAGTAGTGATGATAATGGAGTTAATAATCCGTCTTTGAGTAAATATAGTGTATTGAATTAATGGTAAATACAAATCTGAAGGTCTTCTTGTTGGGATTTATCAAGAACTTCTAGCCAGGGGCCGGCCCAGTGGCTCACCTGGTGGACTGTGTACCACATAAGGCTGAGTCCTTACCCCAGTGGCCTGAGTTCAGACCCAACCCGGGCCTTTTGCTGCATGTCATCTCCTCTCTCTTCCCTGCCTCTCTTATCTCTCTCTAGACTATCCTATCAAGTAAAGGTGGGAAATGCCCCAAAAAACGAAAAAAGGAACTTACAGGCATTTACTGTACAATTTAAAGGGCAGTCACCATGTCTTGAGTCCATACAAATGTCACTCATCCCCAATTGAAAAATGAATACGGTGATACATTCTTATATGCTTGTGGCACTCAGTCGGTGCTGTACTTACTTTCAGAATCTGTCCACCTTCAGGATATCTCCTTAAAATGTCTTTCAAAAATTCAACCAGTGGTGGTGTGGTCTGTCCAAATCTGCCTGTACAGTGAGAGCCAAGCCGGTTAAGCATCAGCACAGTAAGAATTGGTTCACTGCAGGATTATTTTCATATGAGGCTTTAATGCCTACCTCCCCCTTTCAGGCCCCTTCCTTCCAGGACAATGGATACTTCTGGACTTCCAGTAGGCACCAGGCTCCCAATTTGCACATTGTCCTCGAGCTAGAGAGAGATGGCGTAGATGGGGATATAGGGGATACATTCAATAAATAAGAAACACCATTGTATACGGATATTTCCATCTGCTTTCATTATGATCATGGTTAATTTTGAGGCATCACGATCACAAATGGCATTTTGCCATTTATTCTCTATACCCAATATGGGAGCAAGTCTCAAACACACACAGTATCCTGGCCTGGGTGCCAATGCACCACACGACACAGACATTCTCACTCACCTTCACACCTGAGGATGTGAGTGTCTCAGATCTACATATTGTTGGACTATGGGGGGGATTCTGGAGTACAAGTAGGAAATCTGGATGAACTTGAGTTGGCAAAGGGCACCAGGATAAAAGCCAGGGCCTTCTCTCGGTTAGGCCACATCTCTAGCCTCGTCATAAGAAGCTTTGCATACTACCAAGCAATGTGTTTTTTAATGGGATCTGCCAATGCCAAGGACTTTTGGGGATGAAAATAATTGGGAATGGTGTGATTCTACAAAACGAGGTCATATACATGTTAGAAAATAACAAATCAAATTACAAAGACTTCCTTTCAACAAAAGCAAGGGTCGAAGAAAGTACTGCTTCACAACTGGTTTAGAATTTGACTCATCAAAACCATTATTAATATTGAAACATGTCAAGTGAAATCCAACTCAATGCTTTGTGAAGCATACAATGAAGTACATATGCACGGAAGTAACCTTCCTCTTAAAATGATATTCCCTAGATTGCAAGGGAGCGAGCTATACTATGATGGGATTAACCACATGGCTTTCTTCATGTAAAAACAAATCACCTGTCAAACTGTTGGGATTACTCAGTGCATCGATACAACTACAGCAGCCAAAACATGTCTCACAAGGACTGATGTCACTTCTTGTGTGTCCTCCCTCTAAAGAGCATTCATTGTTCCTTGTCAGAGTGGATCAGCTTAGCCAGTGCAGTGTTATTTAACACAAACGTATGCCATACAAAACCCAGTGAAACAAAATCTGCCTCTTGTATTGGAATCCACACGGCAGGCGGCCTGCTGCTGTTGTAGCAGCTCATGACTGTCCAAGGTGAAACGCTCCTGCACAGCCGCACACTCTGCTCAGCGGTGTTGGCACGTGAGCTTGCTGCCAGGCACGATGGCCTCCACACTGCCAAGCATCTCGGTTATCATTAGTCATGATTTTAAAAAAGCCTCCTGGTCAGAACACCGACTGCTATTGGCCATTAAAACCCCAACACATTTGTATCCTTTAGGGTGAATCTTTTTCATCTTCAACATTAATGTGCATATGCAGGCAAAAACTCATGTCCCAAAATATGACAACAGAAAGCTTTTTTTTCCCCCTACTGAGCTTTGTAGTAGTTCATTTGGATACATGCTCCTTTTAACATGTCGTAAAATGAACTTCTCCTCTTATCAGTAAGAGATAGGACACAAAAGTTAATATGAGAGATGAAACAGGTGAGAGGGGACCTGGAATATTAAAGACTGATTTGGCATCCGTCAATCATGTGCAGATTTTTACATCAATGCACCACTCAATGCACTGCACCAGATTATAGCTTCAAGCTAATTCACTTCTGCAGTCCCTGCATGATTTATTGATGGTGGGTGGAAACCGGAGAACACTGGAGACAACCAATGCAGACACAGGACACCACACAGAGAGGAACTGGGATGGGATTCGAACCCAGGACCTTCTTGTTGTGAACAAAAGCTTTGAAGCTGAATAGATAATATTTCATATCAAAGTCCTGAGAATTCATCTGGTGTAGATGAATCTACATGGTAGACAACGAGGTCTTATTCCCAAAGAACTACTACACATAATGTTATAACTGGTCCCAAAGCATCCTTGGACTGAGACGTAAATGCTGAGGAGTGTGTTTGAGTCACATAGGGAATAGCTAATCACGTTACAGCCTTCCAGTGTCCCCTAAAAGGACCCCTTCCATTGCCCAGTATGGATGCTGGCACAGTGCCATGCCATTCCAGGAGCATCACTTCGATAATTGGATCAGGTAGAGCTGGAAGACAGACTGCGTGGTGCATTAGGAAGACATCCTCACGGACGGTTTGAAAGGAACTCTTTTTACTTCTGGTGGGAACTACAGAGACCTCCTCTGTCTGATGTGGTTTTTTCTGGAAATCTATCCAAATCAAAACAACTCAATTCAAATCCTCAAAAGAAAAGTTTGTCTGAATCACAGCTCTTTATCCTGTAGCCCAGTTTGGCTACAGGGGGGGAAGTTTCCCAACTCCAGAGGACTAAGAGTCACCATTTACTAGCTTGTGGCTCTAGTTGACACCATATTTCTGCATATGAGATCAGAGGGCCTGCTGGGCAGTGGCCACCACCTGTTCTCTTCCTTCAGCCCAGTACTGAGAAAGGGAACCACTCGGGTCATATCAGGCTATATATACTGACACAAACTAATATGGATGACAAATGGGTCCAGTGTACATCATATTCCTTATACGGTGTGTTACTGTATATGCTGCAGACATATTACGATATCACAACTTTTCAATGGTACAATTCTGTGGTTAAACACAATGATGTATCATATGTCCATGGGTTATATGTCATAAATATTAAATCAGCGATTTCATAGAACTTCACATTTATATTCCATATAACGTACAACTTCCAATCCTCTCGTGTGAAAATCATGTGAAATAATCGTTTAAATATACTTTATAAAAAGTAAAGAGAGCACTAAAACTGTTGTAGTCGCAATCTAAATAACAAAAATACTCTTCTTCTTAGCAACTGTTCCATAATTGTCTGGGGATACATCAAGGGGTCAGTTATATTCCTGCTGCAGGATGCATCCAGGGTATGTCCGTGAAAACTGTCTCCAGCGGAACAGCGGAAAAATAGAAGGAATGGGACAGTAAACAGTCTATGTCACAGATTACACTCCAATCCCTGACAATCATATTCCATAGCATTAACCCACAGGCCGGAGTACAGCCCCCATACATGAATACTCAGCAGCATGGCTCAGTAGGTGGGGGGGTTGTCTAGTAATCAGAGATCGGTGGTTTGATCCCCGGTCCTGCAGAAAGTATGTCTTGAGCAAGACACTGAACCCCTAACTGCTCCCCGAGCACCACATGGCAGCTGCTCACTGCTCCTATACAATAGAATGGTATAATGCAGATATTTGCAAATTTCCCCTTATGGGACTGGTAAGAAAAAAAACACATTTATTTACTATTATTTATGATGACCAATTAGAAATCCCAGACATCTGGATTGTGTTTACTGAGATGAACAAAAAGTCTATTGTTTCAAAGGTAGCACAAATCTTTCCCAAACCAGATATGATTTGGTTCCATGCATTCTTAATCAATCAACCATCGATACGATACGTTGTGAATCAACACACAAGACTGAAGAGTCTGGAGAGCAACAGTCCGACATGCAAACATGGTAGCTCTGTCTCTCACTAACGGTGGAGATCATCAGCATCTTACGACAGCATATCAAGTGAATCTGTCTGGCTGTGGTCAAAGAACATCATTGTTAAATGTACAGGTTGGGCCAGACACACACACAGCGACCGCTCTCCCCTCAGTCCTGGTGCGTCCTCACGGAGGTGGTGGTCATTTACTCGTTACAAGCTTATTAATGCTGGCTCCAAACAGGCACCGCTACACCCTGCTCCACCAGCATGCATCTCATTAGGTACTGCAGCCACCCACATGACTTTTTTGTTGTTTTTTTTTAAAGAGGAAAATCATGAAATCCTTTCTTTGAGAGAGAAAGGATCACACTTCTAGCTGTGGATTTGTTCACTCACCACTGTTCCATTGTGGAGCAGCCTCTGCTCTGTGACAGGCAAGTCTGTCTCCTCATGAAGCAGCTCCTTGATTTGGCCCACAGCGGTGGAGAGGGAGACCTGGTAGGCTCTGGGTCCAAGGTACTCATGGCGGACTGTCACCCACGGAAACCTCAGAAACAGAAGAAACACTCTTGACTGAGCAGGTCCATGGCTTGGTCGTGTGTTCTATGACCACCTTGACCACTAACATGACAGTGAAGGATATCCCAGGAAACACTGACACAGGATCAGAAACATAACATGAACCTGTATCCTCACAGTGGGGGCCATCTCAGACCATGAGGCCAGCTACAGGTATATATGTACAGCCACAGCAGACGGCTCTAAACCCCTCTGTTAACATGGTGTGAGGGTTCATGTCGTGGGACTCTCACCCTGTCGTGGATGATGGTCTATATCCAGAAGACAGATGAGGACAGAAAGCCTGCATAGCTATGTAAAGGAATAACACAGGTTTTATAGAAGGTAAGCCAGTCGATTAACTTGCTGCCACTCCGGCAGCAGCAACGTTAAGCCCGTCTGCCTGTTTGGAGCATCAGCCCAGCGGGTCCACCACAGCCCAAGTGGGTGTTGCCTGGAACAGAGGATGGCTCTGAAACCGTGACTGTGGCTAATTCAGTCAAGTAACAGCACCATGCAGCAGCCTCAAGAGCCACACCCGCATACAAATACACATGTAGACGAATAGAAATAACGGGTTTATTTGGGTTATCGCTGATTTAACTCGGCAGTACTGATTTGGGAAAGAGAAAACACTACACGAGTCTGCCACTAGCTTGAATCAGTACATACGAGGCTGTCCTCTTAACTCAGCACATCACCAGCCGTCACCCAGGCCACTGCTTCCTCTTCAGTAAACATGAAACTTACCATGCATCTGGACAGCTAGCCATGTTTCGGTGTTGCTACGTCCCCGGGTAAACACTCATTGGACGGGCGTCGTGTACACGGAGCGCTGGCGGACTCCACCCGGACAGACTGCGGGAACCAGAGGACAGAGACTCCCTCTCAGCCTGGAACCACCGGCTGTGAGCGGAGGATGAGGCGACCAGGGGGCAGCCGTTCGTCTCCGACACCTTCTCATGTAGCCTAGCTGACCGGAAGGTCCCCGCCGCTTCTCCCGGGCTGCGTTCAGCCGCTTAGGGGTGTTGCTCCCTCAGCCGCCAAACACGGCTGCCGGAGTCTGTTCTCTTCAGAGCCACACGGCTGTCATGTCCGCCTGGGAGCAGGACGAGGAGCGTTTCATGACACAAGATGCTTCTGCAAAGGAGACAGCGGGCAAAGTGTCACTCCTCCATCATCCTGGCTCCTCCACCAGCGACATGGTCATGTATGGACTGCGGCATGTGACAGCCGCGGCTGTTGCCCGTTGGCTGAGCGACTGACCGGAAGCTGTGAACTCTGGGAGTTGTAGTCACTCAGATGCAGGACAGCCGACACATTAACTTAACACACCAAGTTGGGAACATCAACTTTGTCCAACCAAAAGTGACATCAACAAACACGGGGCCTCATGTTTGCTTGTGATCACGATGGTCTTTATTTACGTGAGCGGACCGTCGGCCTAAACCCTAAAACGTGTCGTCAAGGCCTTCAGGCTGCAGGTGATGGGAGAAGGTTGACAATGCACCAAACTGATACCCCTCACTGAGACCTCATGTTGCAGGGAGAGGGGGGGCAGACTCCTAAATAGGTCCAATCAGACCACCAACAATGTACACCCGTGGTACGAAGCCGTGTTGACACGCGTGTCGTTCACCACTGATGAGGATCCGTGACTCAGATTTAGATGAGCGTCCTCAGAGCGTCTGGTGGTGGTGCAGTGCTGTCACAGGCCCACCGTGGACAGAACCGGTACTGTGACTGCAGTCACCAGTCCAGAGTCCAACACGCACGGTGGCACTGCAGACGGTCATGTCAGGCCCAGCCTGCTGGAGACCCCACGGTGCTGAACTAAGACCCGCCTCGATCTGAGCCGGTACTGGCAACACGGAACCGTGATTCCAGAACAACGCAGTGGTTTCCCGGGTCGTTGCTCCTCCTATGTGTTCTGCCGCAGTGGGGTACTTACGTGCGTGGTCCAGCAGCCTGCGGGGAGCATCCTAGTTAACGCACAGTGCGGCATGTCCGTCCCGTCCTCTACGCCACAGTGAGCCCACCCCCACCCTCTGCTGCGGCTCTGGCAGCAGCGGCGCAGCAGAGATCACATCCTGAGAGGCTGTGAAGCAGGCGTGGGAGCGCATCCCCGGACTGGTCCGACGGGCTGCTCACTAAGTCCAGCCGTCTTCTTTAAAGTGGCCGCATCACAGCGCCACAGACACACAGGACCACAGACACATCGTCACAGACACACCACCACAGACACACCACCACAGACACACCGCCACAGACACACCACCACAGACACACCGCCACAGACACACCGCCACAGACACACCACCACAGACACACCACCACAGACACACCGTCACAGACACATCGTCACAGACACACCGTCCAGGATCAGAAGGGTAAAGGGCAGAACAGAACGTCGCTAAATCAGCA
>OMLC01056904.1:0-15171 GCA_900302585.1 Regalecus glesne
TCATAAAGCTCTGTCGTCAACATCACCAAAGGTTACAACTCCTCTCTGCTGGACTGGAAGCATGGTGTTCCAGACTGATGTTGAGTCTTTATGGGTAAGGATTCAAAGATGTCTTCCTGTCTCCCACACAGCTGCTGCTCCTGCACTACAAAGCCAACACCGATGCACAGGACAACAGTGGAAACACACCACTACACCTTGCCTGCATGTACGGACATGAGGATGTAAGTGAGCCGTACAGACACCATCTCTCATTCTCTGTTGTCCTCTGTGGTGATCTAGACCTTCCCCAGACTCTTCTCGTCCTTGATGTGGAATAACTGTGGTGTACTAGAATGAGAGTCCCGTTGTCCCTCTGCTGTACGTTTCCATGTGTTCTGTGTTGATCTGGTGGAGGTCCTGAGGTCCCTGTAAGGTGTCAGTATGTGCTGAGGTGCTACATTCATCTGTTGGGCTCCTGATGACCGTTAACCGGTAGTGTTTGTGAAGAGAAGTTGTGTTGACTCGTCTGTTTGATGCATTAGTGTGTGAAGGCCCTGGTGTACTACGACCTTCAGGCGTGCCATCTGGATATCCAAAATGACAAGGGCGATACAGCGCTGCACATCGCGGCCCGCTGGGGCTACGAGAGCATCATCCAGGTGCTATTGGAGAATGGAGCCAGTACCTTGGTCCACAACAAGCACAGAGACACCCCACTGCAGTGTGCACTTAACTCCAAGGTGAGCCACAAACCCTCTTCACCATGTCTGGTGATGTGGATATGGATGTAGAAATGTGTTAAATGTGTTAAACGTTAGGCCTCTGTGGCTGTAGGTCTTGATGGATACTGAAGGATAAGAAGAGGGAATGTGCTCAGTCCTAACAGCAACACCATGCTGCTTGTAGTTTGTATTCCCTCTCCCTCTCGCTCTATGTCTTATTCTATTCTAGCTCTCTCTTGTCTTGTATGTGTTCCTCACCTCTTGATCCCCTTTTCTCTGCTTTCTTGTGTTAAAGTCCTACTTTTCCTTCTCTTCATCCTTCTCACTATCTCTCCTTACTGGAAGGCAAAAAAAAAAAAAGATTTTAAGAAATGTCTAATGCATGTCTTCCTCTTGTGAGTCAGTGATCACGTCCATACACTGGGATGGTGATTAAACATTCAGCTTCTAGTCTGATAGGAGGGTTGTTAATATTCACAATTACAGTTTCACAGATTGAAGTGGATGTTTCTGTTTTCTTGGTCAAATAAATGCAACTACCAATATGTGTGTGTGTGTGCGTGTGTGTGTGTGTGTTAACATTATAGATTTTAATACTGTTGGAGTCCACCCAAAATGGTTGTCATCGCAAAATGAGCAGTATTGATGTAAGTATAATTAATCAGTCAGCAGAAGTAATAAGGAGGTCAAGGGTCAGAGTAATGCCTTGACAATATATGAAAGAAATATTCCTGTGACCAAAGTATTAAATAATATATAGATGGAGAGTGGGAGGGGAGGAAACGCCCTTATGCACCACGCCATGATACAGTATCACATCACTATGGGTCTAATAAAGGAATATCTTATCTTATCACATGACCTCTGACCCTGGTCTTTTTTATTGTCTTGTCTATCCTCCAATGCCCCACCCACACACTCACTCCTCCCAGTCTCCCAGCCATTCCCCCCAGGTGTCAAACGCCAGTAGCAGGCGGTCCTCTGTGTCCAGCACCTCCTCCCTGAACTCTGACGCCAAGACAGACGGAGACCGAATCCGCCATAAAGAGGTATGCTCCTCGAGACCAGCACAACACAGTCAAGCTACGTTGTAATTAGAACTGACTACAGACAGAAAAATGACAGCCAGTGTTGTTAGGATGAAAGTCCTGAGGGGCTTCTGGAGGTCTCTCCGAACAGAAGAATGTTGTCTCAAAAGGGAAAAACACCTTCAGCTAAACTACAAACCCCAGTAATGAGGGAAATGCAGCATCCACGGACAGGAATTACATGGGCAGGAAATATTTCCAGATGGAATATGAATCAGACCAGACTGACCTAGCGATGGTGTGATTATCTATGATGAACCCTAGTAGTCTTAAGATGAGGTGGGTACTAAATGAGATCTTGTGAGCTTACAGAATGATTAATCTGCCACAACTGGAAGCTTTGTGTGTTCTATGGTGGACAGGTGGAGAAGCTGCTGCGTGCAGTTGCGGATGGAGATATAGAGATGGTGAGAGAGCAGTCGACCATGTTCCAGACCTTTATCAAATCGGCATCCATTTTTATTGCTTCTTTATTTGTTTTGGTACACATGGAAATGGATTAATTCATTGTTGTTTACGTGTGTGTGTGTGTGTGTGTGTGTGTGTGTGTGTGTGTGTGTGTGTGTGTGTGTACTTTAGGTACGTTACTTGTTGGAGTGGGTGGAGGAGGAGTCAGAGGAAGAGGAAGGAGATGGTGTGCCCTCTCAAGGTGTGCTGTGCCACCCATTGTGCCAGTGTCCCTCCTGCACCCCTACACAGAAGGTATTTACACCAAATAGCCATACATTCATTCACTAGACACCTAATACTAAACAATCCTCTGATCCATAATATTAACACTTCCACAAAATTGCCACCATCTGAATCACCTAACCACTCTTCTGGCAGACCATAATACCATGCCACACATTTCCTCTCACCTCACCCCTGTATGTGTTGATGATTATATCAACTCTGATTGGTTGAATAGGCTCTACTGTTGGTATTAAAGACCCATGCTAATTGTTAGATTTCTGCTCAGGGTAATCGGGTCACCGGTCTGAATAAAGACTGGTGATGTGATAAGCTGGTTAGCTGAGACCGGTTTATACCAGTGACACTATGTGAGTCTGAGACAGCCAGTTGATGTTAACCAATTTATTTGATCACTTTAAAACGTGACAAATGGGGCCATGGTAGCTCAGTGATTAGAGCGCCTGGTTCAGGGAGCTGACAAGCCAGGGGCAGCGGGTTTGAACCCACCACGGGGGCATCAGGAAGGGCATCCGGCCTTAATCCCCCCTCAAGCTCCATCTAAGTCTGTGTCCATCCCCAACATGGGGGCTAATTGTGACATAAAACAGCCCCCACTTTAAATGTGGTCCTCAGTGGACTTTACATCCACACAACATCCTGTCCTTAGACCCTCACATTAGATCAGGAACACCTCCCTCGAAACCCTTTAACAGGGAGAAGAAGAGTAAGAAACCCTAGGGAGAGCCACGGAGGAGGATCTCTCTCCCAACACAGACAGATGCAGAATGGATGATGTGCACACAGAATAAAACATTTTTTACAGAATACAACACTAAGAGGGTAACAGAATTATAATGGAGTGTCAAGGTATATGAAAATAGGATGACATTTGTAGGGGCCACAGTATGAGCACAAACCATCAAACACACACTTGTGTGTGTTTCCCTTCTTAACTCATCAAATACATTCATTCCATGCCCCTAATGTTCAACCTAAAATGACTGTTCTTATGGTTGTCTGCATGTTGGATAATCCAGGTAAGGAGATCACAAAAAAGGTGAATCTGGTAACAATGTTTTATCAATTGTTTTATAAATATTATATCCATATTCACCTTTTTGGTGACACTCTGATGTTTAAGAACTCAAATTAGTGCTTATGGATATAGCTGAACAAGAACACACACACACACACATCTGACCCAATTTGTGAGTGTGTGTTGTGTGTTTCTTCTCTGCCGTGTGTCAAGTGTTTTGTGAACAGCCATGTTGCTCAAAGAGGGCTATGTATCAATGTGCTCTGACGTGTGTTTGTGATGTGCAGCTCACCAGTATGCAGACTAGCGGTCTGGGAGTCAACAGCAACAACTTTGATGGTTTCACCCCCCTCCATGTGGCCGCCCTGCATGGCCACACAGCGCTGATAACCCTGCTCACCCGACACGGGGCCAACATCAACGCCCGGAACCGGCAGAATGCCACACCCCTGCACCTGGCCAGCCAGAATAGCCACATACAGGTAGGTGTCCCAAGGTAACCTCAGAAATGACAGCCACTCTCCACCTAAATCCAATCTAAACCCAACCGTTAGTGTTCAGATTGCCTACATCTCCACCTATGGTGGAAGCTGATCATCTGTTTAGAATAAGCCATCTTTTGGGCTGTGAAACAATGAGAGTTGAGTTTTGTAATCTGCAAGTCATTTTGGTATAAAGTCTTTTTTAATCTTTGTTATGACTCCTCTCCGTCCAATGGTGACCGGTGTATCTAGGTGGTGAGGTCACTGCTGGAATGCAATGCTAAGCTCAATAAGAAGGATCACTATGGCAACACAGCTCTGATCCATGCCTGTCTAAGAGGACACCTGGAGATAGCCACCGCCCTCCTACAGGTACACACACATAGAGACAGACTGCTGGATCACAGGGATGAATTCTGTATTAGATTCAGCCCATCATCTCTTCCCAGTCATTGGTTTATCTCTCTCTCTCTCTCTCTCTCTCTCTGTCTCTCACTCTCTCTCTCTCTCTCTCTCTGTCTCTCTCTCTGTCTCTCTCTCTCTCTCTCTCTCTCTCTTTCTCTCTCTCTCTCTCTCTCTCTCTCTCTCTCTCTCTCTCTCTCTCTCTCTCTCTCTCTCTGTCTCTCTCTCTCTCTCTCTCTCTCTCTCTCTCTCTCTGTCTCTCTCCCTCCATGTAGAGTAATGCCTCTGTGAATCTGGCCAACCAGCAGGGTAACACAGCTCTCCATGAAGCAGTAAGGGGGGGTCATCTGCCACTGGTGGAGCTGCTGCTGCAAGGGGGGGCATCTGTCCACCTGAGGAACAAGAGACAGCGCAACCCGCTGGACTGTGCCTATGAGCTGGGGGGCAAGGTGACTCAACAGGAAGTGATGTCACTAGTTTCATATTCAAGTTTCAAAATTATCAGTCATGTATGAAAGACGGTTTACACTTGTTCTCATAATAAAAAGCTTCTTTTGCTGACTCAGCACATAAGCGGGAAACACAAGCACTTAGAGAGGTCAAAGTGCAAGAACATAATATGTGCAAAATACAGAAATATGTACAAAGTAAAAAAGCCAGTGCAGACGTTGGATGCATGTTGTTGGACAGTGTAGAGAATATCTGTATGATCGTACAGTGACATATGCAGGGATACTATAAACAGTACACTTTTGTATATGGCAGGTTGTGTTGTGGTAACAGTTACCATGACGAACAGGTGTTGCAACAGAGAAAGTGAAAATAGTGCAGTTGTTGATAGCAACCACAATGAAACGGTAAAACTTAAAACAGTAAAACAAAAAAACGCATTCAAATGAAAGTAAACTTGTGCAAATATGAGGCAGCCAGTCAGGAAGGAAGGATTGAATGGAGGTTCCTGAATCAGGGACCCCAGACACAAACTGGTCTCTCTATGTCCATCTGGCAAGAGGACCCACCACTTAAGGCTGTTAAACACAGGGCGCTGCCTTTAGAAGAAATCTGATTGGATGTTTGGGGAAGGGGGCGTGATTGAGAGCTGGTACATAATTGGGATTATCAATTGTCCTGCTTCTGTCACAGTTGACTGGTGGAGTAAAAACCATGAATCCCTTGTAATGCTGTTAGAATGAGGTTGAAAGAGATTCTGCTTTCACATGTCATGTGAGGCATATCAGAAGAACTTGTTGACGTCATGTTGCTCACATTAGGCTGCATTCACAAGTTACTCCACTGGAAATGACCACGTCTAAACCGACAGGATCAACACCTAAATGTACCTGATTAGGAAGAGCTCACCCTGGGAGGGACGGGGAGGATGCAGTGGCCTATTTTATCTTGTATTGTAAGACACTAGTGGTTGAATTATACCCCCATCAAGGGCAAATGATTTCAAAGCACCGTAATATTTACATTCTTATGATTAGTAAAAAAATATTTTCATCCTCCAGAATGCAGAGATCCTGAGAGCTCTTCAGAAGGCATCTGGACTATCCCCAGATGCTGAGCCAATCAAACTCCTCTCTGTGCCCAAAGGAACTGTGGGTAAGGCTCATATGACATGTCCTTTTAAGAAGAAGAAAAACCCTTCACTTTATTTTGATCACTCCGCACCTATAAAATCTTCAGCCCAGCCTCAGAAGATTAGTTATCATTTTAAAAGGTAGAATCTCTCAATGTGATTGGATGACAACTGTCCAGTCCTTTTTGTTTGGATAATGTTGGATTGTTATAAATGGTGTTTCAGTCATTTTTGAGGCAAACGTCAGTCGTAATTACATGTTTTTCTGAAAACGAGTTGCCTTCTCTGCTTATCGATAACTGGGTATCATCCCTCCAGTTGACAATGAAAATGGGGAATTCTTTGTTCCTGTCAGCTGGTTGTGAGTTCACACAAACACAGACTAACAGCCCCATCATAGGGCAATAAGGGCCTCACCCAAGCTTTAGGAAATGAGACGGGAACACCTTCATCTGACTTTCATCAGCCAGCGTAAGGTGCAAATAGGAACTACTTTTTCAAGCCACGCAAAGCCTTCCATCAGAATATTTTCTTTGACCAGTTACTCTCCGTGATTAAACCACTGTTTTGTAAGTGAACATAACGGGTTTGTTATCTCTCCCGGTGCACCTCAGCCCATTCCTTTGTCCAGCTTCTGAAGCTGCAGGACTCCGCCAATGGCAGAAGACAGAAGCTGACTCAGTCTGTGAACAGGTAGGCTGTAAATGATCGAGCCTTCCCCAGCAGATACACCAGGACTTGAAGACACAAAAAAGATCCCTCACTGAGGGTGCAAGCTAAAGAGTTGTTATGTAGGCTGTTGACATGGATGAACTGTTTGTCTTTTCCTGTCCTTTTACATCTCAAGGGCCCAGCAGATCCAGAAGAGCTCCCCCCCTCCACCCACCATGTGTTCACTGACTGCCACTCAGGTAGGCCCTGCCGATCACCCTATTCAACAATGGCAGTAATTAAAAGCTGTTGTATGAAATATTTGAGTGTGTCTCTTAAACCGCGCGCTAGCCTAGTGGTTAGCACTGTTGCATCAGAGCGAGAGGGTCCTGGGTTCAAACCCCAGGCTGTGGCAGGTCTTTTGTGTGTGGGGTCTCCTCACGTCTGGGTGGGTTTCCTCTGGGTGCTCCAGTTTCCACCCACCATCAGTAAGACGTGCATGTTAGAGGTCATACTCCTGCCTGGGCCCCTGAGCAAGGCAGTAGGTAAAAGAACCCGACTTGGTCCCCAGGCATTACAGCTGCTCACTGCTCCTATACAATAGGTCGGGTTAATTGCAGAGACCACATTTCATTGTATGTAAAATGTCATATAAATTCTCTTTCTCCCTTTCAAACATCATAAAATTATCAGACGGACACAAAGAGTCGCGTGAGCCATTTATTGGTTTTATATAAGAGGTCCTAAAAAGCTTTACATAGTTACCATGGGTACCACCAGGGGGAGGATGACATACAAACGTCTGTGTAATAGGTGATCAGGTGTCAGGCGTACCCAAAGAAATGGATTAGCCCCTGAGAAAGCCCAATGAATGGGACCCCCCCCCCGGGGGGAAATGATATATATCAGCTTTCCTAGTATTGATGAATGCATGAGAGACCCTCCTCTGCTAAACACATGGATTTAAACTGAGACTCACTCACTAATGGGGACGACATAGACACATACATACCATAATGTAAGGCTTTGACACACTAAACTCACCAAGGTCAACAAAGATCTGCTATACTGACACCACACATTTCCTAGAGGAAAATGTGATTTTATCCAGCAAGACAAGGAATATAAGAAGCAAAGATGAAGCCAAAAGATAAGAAAAGTCCTTCGTAATGTCTTTAAAGTCCATGTGTTTAGCCAGCTCACACTCGGTGGCAAGTTGTGGTTTCCCATTATTGTTGCTTATATATTTTGGTTAACGGTGACCTGTCCAGGGTGTTTCTCCACCTTTGCCCTATGAGTGCTGGGAAAGGCTCCATCATGACCCCGCAGCCCAACTTTAGCTAAGCAGTTGACGATGGATGGATTATTATGCTGGCCTCAATGGGCCGGTCCTACTGGCTTGGCCCTATAACCCCACACACACACACACACACACACCTCATGGGTGGCCCTGTGAGGCAGTACCTTGGAACTCCTTCAAAATGATACAGGGTAATTCATGTACTTCGCAGTGGGAGAATATAATCAAGTCCCTGGGACCACAGTCTGATGAGCTGGGATAATGATAAACTCACTGTGAAACATCCAGTTAACTCTTTAACTTGTTAGAGTTCAGATGGAGTGTTTACAGTTTAAAGTAATGTGATTTTCCCTTTTAATCTGGGTTTACAGGAATTGGGTTGGAGCATTCTTTGTTTATCGAGAGAGGAATGTGATTTATGAGGATTTGGGCTACAGATAATTCCCATGTCAGATGAAAAATGCCAGGAATTTATGCCTTGTGTATGTTTTTGTGAATGTTGCTTCCTGAACCCTTGGATGTAGGTGGCTGCTCTCTGATAGCTTTATTGAATTATGTGCATCTATAAAGGGATTTGGTCTATTTCACGGTCATACTGTACTATTGTGTAGCATAACCAGCCCTTCTCAGCATGCCTCGAAAAGGAACAAACTCAGCTCCGGGGAAAAAGTCTAGAATCAAAAGAAACCTTGACAGATTTTTTTTATGAATTGATCTATGGATGTGTTTTCTCGTTTATTTGATGCTCTTGTTTTGATCATCAGGTGAATGTGGAGTGGAGGCACCTGAGGCAAGGGGAGACATTGGAGGTTAGAGGGCCATTTGGCTCCTCGGGGACCCCTGAAGAAGGGAGGCCCCTGTCTTGCTCCCCCTCTGTAGACCCTAAATACCCACAGTGCAGTGCTGGTGAGGGGAGACCAGTCCCTGCCGGGTCATCTCAGTCGCACATCGATGCAACCGGGATGCTCAACCACATTTGTACAGACACCCCCACTCTGCCTGTCAAGCCCTTGGACACAGAATCCCCAAACCAGGACCTGGATACACACACCTCTGGACAGCCCTCCTCCACTGACACCATGACTGACGTCAAGTCCCACAGCTCCGGTGAGCCGTCCCTCTCACACCTCCCAGGTGATCCCTCCTACATGTCACAGGACTCGGGCAACTCCTCGTTCAACCCCAACCAGATTTACTGCACACCAGAGCACGGTGAGCACGAGTAGTCTGACCCAGAACAAGTCCGTGGAGCCCGGTGATGTTCCCGCCATTTCCAATGCACAGTCCCATTCTGGGGTTTTCTGTGCCACATGACCACGGGGAGACCCGTCTGTCAGAAACCCAAGGAGAGATCTACCTTGCACACCTTTTCCACAGTGCATCTCACACACCCTCCCCCATTCACACTAATGGAGAGAATGAACTGACTTACAAACTGACAGACTGTCTTATCCTCAAGACAGGTTCTGCTCAATCCGATCCTTTGGTACCAACACTGTTGATTGGCTATTCTACCATGTGGTTAAGACATTCTCCTGTTGTCCATCCTCCGGCCGGGGAGGTTCTCCTCCTGGAACACCCCGTGAGGATCATCAACCATCTGATGGAGTAGAAAGTCAGCGGTACTGATGGTACTTCAGGACCTGATGGAGAAACACTGGCCCTCGATGGCACGGCATCAGGGTGGCAGCTTGACACTCCAGTAGCTCCTCTGAAGGACTGCTGTTACTTTCATTTGATTTTGAAGCACTTTGACCTTTTATAGCCTTCACAAAAAGGGATGGAAACTAATGTTTATTTCAGGTTTAAAATGAATACAGTGGTAGTTTTACAGTAGATCTTGGTCTGGCTGTCTTCACCCCACCTTCTCATGCCAGGTCTCGTTTGAAGTGAATACACGTTGTTTTTAATGCTTTACTTGAACACGCACCGTTAGCTCAGATTTAGCTCTAAACCGGGCTTAGAGAGGATCGTTTGCTCTCCGGCCTCCCCCCATGCCATGTTGTTTAACTTATTTCTTGTTACTTTTATCTTATTTATGACCCCAGGGTCACTCTTGAAGGTGATGTCTGGTCTGCTCAGAGCTTCACTTTGCAGTCTTCCTGAACATTGTGACTCCAATAATTAGATGAAAACATGAGGAAACTGCTGCTGCAGCAATTACAGTCAGAGATCAATATTACCGTTCACGTGAGTCAGACAGACGCTCCAGATACTTCAGATTTGACCTCTCATGGATGCGGTGATAGCGTTCGACCCGTAGAAGAGGCTCACTTCTTAAATTTCAGTGCATCCAGTCGGTGCTGCAGCCTACAGGACATGTTCATATTCGTCTGAGGTCTGGCTCATCTTGGTCTGTTAGTCAACCCAGAGTATCCACTTTAAATAAGCCTCTGTCCCACCCTGTGCTGGCTCGATGAGTCGTTTTCCCCTTTAGAGAAACATTAACATTCACCGACACCACACAAGCTTGGCATTGAGATTCCTGCAAACAGAGGCTTTAATTCAGAACAACCTAGTAAACGTTGAACGGCTGCCAAGGCCACTCGGAGCCAAGTCTCTTATCACATTTCATTCTCTGCTTTGGATGTTGAACAATACAGTGACTGTGCCTTATTTCATTGACATCAGAATAACCAATAATAAACATATTAAGGATAACGTGATTCTTTTAATGGGGATTTTCTTCTGCTTGAAGTGAGATGATTTACTTTTGTTGGCCATGAAACCGATGGCCAGTTCAGGATGCAGTTCTCATTCCTGGCCAGGTCGCTGGCTGGCTCCACCAGGAAACGTGAAACGCCTCACACACGCTCCCAGTTTGGAGGGGTAACGTCCCTGCTCACTGGACAGCAGAAGCCCACCTCCCCAGCTGAACAGGGGGGGGGGTTCCAGACACAGGCTGAGTCGGTCGTCAGAGGCTCGTACTCAGGGCTGAGCACATCACCTGTGACGAGACCTCACTTTTCCCACACAGGGTGGCAACGTCTCCTCAAGTTAATCATTTCCAGTTCAGCCAACCAGTCCAGACTGGGAGAGAGGCTACACACAGCCTCTGGGTGAGCGTCTGAGAAGGTGAGTTCTATATTTCCCAGACCATGTTCAGCAGCACAGTCTGGTTTTTGGTGGTGTTGTTGGGTCGGGCTTGTGCGGGTCCCAAGAGAGAGCCTCACCCTGACATGACTGACCAGGACCTGGTCTGGGGAGCGGACCAGTACGACTTCTCCATCGTGCTCCCTGCCTCGGGGATGGAGTGCGTCTGGCACTTTGCTCACCAGGGAGAGAAGTTCTACTTGACCTTCATGGTAGGCCGGACCGCCGCTCTGTCCATCAACAAGCAGGAGTCTAAATGTTTCTGCTCCTCTGTTTCTGACTGGGCTCCTCCTGTTCACGGAGACTTGGAGACGTCTGCTTGTCTGACTCTCCACCTGTTTGTTCTCACGTCTGTCACCTTGTCTCTCTCCCCCTGTCTGTCTCCACCCCATGTCTGTCCACCTGTCTGTCCCTGTCCTGCTGTCTTCCCTTCTCTGTCCCTGTGCCTCCGTAGGTGCAGTGGGTGACGGGGGTCGGCCATGACAGGCACTTGTCGGTCACCGTGAACACTCCCAGCAGTCTGCTGGTGTCCAGTGCTGATGATGCCTCCGGCCAGATCAACTTTAAGGCCGAGGAGACAGGTCAGCTCGTCCCTGAGCCACATGTCCAGCAGCACACGGCCAGCCGTCCCCTCAGCGTGGGGCCCACACCCGTCTGGTGACTTTAGCCATCCAGGTAAGGAGGACGCACAAAGGTGAACCAGTTCCTCTGGACACAAGGTTTAGTGGGAGAAACCTTTCATCTCTCACCTGACGGACTCCATCAGTCTCCGCTGACCCACCACCGGCTGGTCTGGCAGCCCACTGACTGGACTCTGAGTGGCCACGTGTCCCGTCCACAGAGGGCCGGAGCACAGCTGCAGTCCCAGAGTTGTAGGGCGGTGACCGAGAGGTCCTCTTAGGCCAGATGTCTTTGTGTCCACGGGAACTGATTCAGCTTTTTGTGATTTCCTTGCCAGGAATTAGTCCGAGTCGGTTCATTGGCATGTGGGTTTTCCCATGCGTGGGAGCTGATTCTGGTTTCACGGCTCCCACAGGCACCTCACATAGAACCTCATGACCTCCACAGACCTGCACAAGGGTCGATGATGGGAAGGCTGAAACAAGAGTGAATAAAACAATGGTGCAGATACTGAAATGATGCTGGCAGGTTACTGACACACATGTCTGAGGTAGATGAACATGACACAGAGCTTACCGGCCCACCTACCATGTCCAGTCCATCCATCCATTGTAACCACGTATCCAGAGTCAGGGTCACGGGGTCATGCTGGAGCTATCCCAGCAGTCCCAGTAAAGGTGGGGAACCCCCTGGACAGGCCACCAGTCCATCGCAGGGCTTCGGTGTCTCGCTCGAGGGCACTTCAATACGTTATCTGCCGGGTTTGAGCCACCGATCCTCCTGAGCTACGCAGGCCCTCATGCCTGTGACTCTTAAAGCTTTGCTGTACACGTGTTTGAACTGAAGAATGTGTTTCTTCTGCTTGACTTCCACACTGGAGCCATTCCACACACTCACAACAGCCAACCCCATGGGACTGCTCCTGTCCGTGTCTACGCAGGGTTCTACCAGATGTGCTTCAACAACTTCCACAACCGGTTCGGCACCATGCAGGTCTACCTGAGCTTTGGAGTCTACTACGAAGGCACCGAGGACGCCGCATCACGGCAAGAGGAAGAGAAGAAGAAGAACGAGCGAGTAGGAAAGGACCTGAACAACACACTGGCTACCATAGAGGTAAAAGATGCTTCTTATCTTTTTGTTTTACGGTTGTCAAGATTCTCCTTCGAGACCCGTCGTGACCCGTCAGCTGCTCACAGGAGGGTCTCCACAGCAGACCCTCCATGTTCTGCATCTCCCCGCCGTCCTAGCGTCACCAGTCTCCTCCTGCTCAAAGTGACAGTCTCCAAGACTCTCAGTCCATGGAGGTGCTGTGTCTCCTCAGAAGACACGGGGACAGGGACGGCTCAGCCGACAGTAATGCAGAGAGACATGAAGTCTGACTCCGTGGGGACGGAAGCCTCGGGGAGGTGGTGGTGAGTTGAGGTTCTAGGTTAGCTAGTGGTTAACCACAGGATTAAGACTCCTTTCCAATAGAGGTGGAAAATCTAAAAAACCACCCGTAGATTTAACACAGCTGAGATGGTGGTGAAGTGAAGGCTGAAGGTTAGATTGACTATCATTTGAAAGCATTGCTGGTTGAGTGGCATGGGAACAGTACCGCCCCTTTGACCTTGACTATGAAGGGTCAAGCCATACGAACCACATGTACGGAGGGGGCCATATTGTCACCTGACGCCCAAGTGTGGCACAGAGTCACGTGTCCCTGTCCCCTGCTCTGATTGGTCCAGCAGAGAGGAGAGGAGGAGCTTTCGTTCCTGTTTGCTGGACCAACCAGAGAGAGGCTCTGATTGGTCGAGCAGAGCGAGTCAACAGGAGATAGTCACAGACGCGTGTCATCTTAGTGAGCAGTGATTGGCTGCCCAGAGAGTGTGAGGTGGACTTTCCTCTGCAGTGGACCAACCAGAGAGTAGCATCAGAGGTAAGCTGCCATGTGATATTAATCTAATGGAGTGAGTGGGACTCTGTGACTTTACCACCTCAGATAGCAGATCTCCAAACTGTCATCAAATATGATCAACTGCTGCCAATTCCAATGTCTTCCATGGTGAAAGTGATGTAAGGCCTTAAACTGGAAATCTGCCTTCAACAGATTTTCCCTTTGAGGCAGGACCCATCACACTGGCATCACTGGTGGCTGTAGAAGAAGACCTGTTGGTGCTGTGGCAGCTGATGATGTTGTAACCCCTGTTGCCATGGCAGCAGATCAGGATTTGGTCTAGATGATGTCATTGCTGTTAATAGTAGTCAGGGTGTGACAGTTGTTGTTGCCGGGTATGTGACCCAGGGCTGTGCTTGTGATTCCAGGAGACGTCCCACCGGGTGGAGAACCACGTCTTCCACATGTTCCGCCACTACAACTTTGGCCTGATGAAGAAAAACGCTGACTATTACCTGCTGCTGTCTAATTCCCAGTATGTGAAGTACTGGTCTGCAGCCCAGAGCCTGGCCATCGTAGCAGCTGGCTACCTCCAGCTTCACTTCCTAAAGAGACTGTTCAATGACAAGCCCAGCACGGAGGCCGAGAAGCCACGCTGCTGACACCCTCAGGGGGGCTTCTCCCACTCCCCCCATCAGAGGGGGGCTCCCTGCTCCCCCCATCAGAGGGGGGCTCCCTGCTCCCCCCATCAGAGGGGGGCTCCCTGCTCCATGCCCCTGGCGGAGCTGCTGGGGAATCAGCAGGCCGCTGCACGGCCTGGCCCCGGTCCAGTGAGCTCCTCTAGCCGAGAGAGAGCCCACCACTGCTGTTTTGTGTCAAAACATCAGCTGACCTCGTCCGGAAGTTTCCATCAGTGCATCTTTGTTCAGACTTTGCTTCCTAAAACTAATTAAAGCTGTAATTCATGACTTTTCTCCATTGATAGCTTGTCTTTCCATCCGGTCTCCTATGAGGTCAGGCCACATGGTGCTGTCCCCCCTACCGCGGTGGGACAGCACCAGAGCTGTGATGGCTGCTCCGCTTAGTTCAGTCAGACACCAAGACCCAAAACGTCCATGTCTGGCTCCCATGTCCGACTGGTGTGGATGTTGTTCTAGTGTGATGTGGACTGTCCAGGAGAGTCACCACATCAGCATCACATTCCAAACAGTCCCACTGACATGAGTCCTAAGGGTGATGAGGAGAACATGGATGTAGGGACAGTGCATGATAATGAACGTTAGAATGTCAATACACCAGACTAACCCGAACCCAAGGGAATTAGGGGTTCAGTGTCTTGCTCAAGGACACGTGGGCACTCTTCCTGAAGGAACCGGGGATCAAACCACCGATCTTCTGATCACAGGATGACCACCTTACTATGGTGGTCATCCAGTGATGCTGAATCTCTGGTCTATAAGCTGTGCTGAAACATGTCCAGTGTGCCGTTTATTCCTACCGTACGTTCATAATCCATTCAGCTGGGGGGGGGCAGGGACACTCTCAGCAGGACACAAAGCTCCTGCTGAGATTCCAGCTCCTGTGGATGTTCTCTAGTTTAGTGTGTGTGTGTTCCCTCTGGTGGTTCTGGTGTCCTGCTGCTGTCTGAAGACGTGCAG
>OMLC01056906.1:5325-22518 GCA_900302585.1 Regalecus glesne
ATAATTATATGTATTTTAAGTACCAAAGTACCAAGTACCAAAGTACCATGTACCAAAGCCACAATGTGAATTTAGTTATTGGGTCCAAAAATGTCTCTTCCCTTTTAAACAATTCCCTCTTGATTATTAATCTTTGTACTGGGTTAGCCTCCACTTTCATTTCTATATCCTTCCATTCTCTTTTACACCAGCAAGTTGCGCTCCTGAGTTGTGCAGTATAGAAGTAGCCTTGTAGTTTTGGTACTGCCATGCCCCATTTGTCCTTGGGGAGCTGTATGGTGCTAAATCAAATTCTTGGCCTCCTACCCCCCAAAATGAACCTACATATCCATTTATCCCAGTCCATAACCTTTTTTGTAGTAACATTACTCGGAGAGCCTGGAACAGGTACAGTAGCCTCAGTATAAAATTCAATTCAATTCCTATAAAATTCATCCCCAGGCCTTTGTTCTTATCTCTGGGGACTTTAACAATGCTCAAACGTCCCCCATTCTCCCCACCCTACAGCAGTACGTCACATGCACCACCAGAGACAATAAAATATTTGATTTATTTTATGCCAATACGCAGCAGGCCTATTCCTCATCACCCCCCCCCTCCCAGGAAGATCTGACATCATGCTTGTTCATCTCCTACCTGTGTACAATCCTCTCGTACACAGGCAACCAGCTGTGGCCCACAGGGGGATGAGATGGTCCGACGTGACTGATGAGGCTCTGAAGGACTGTTTTGAGACAACTGTGTGGGAGGGACTATATGGCGGCCATGGGGAGGACATCAACAGCCTTACTGAGTGTATTACGGATTAAATTAATTTTTGTAAGGAAAATCACTGTAACCACCAGGACTGTACGGTGTTTTTCAAACAACAAACTGTGGATTAATCCCAATATAAAGGCTCTCCTTAAGGAGAAGAAGAGGGCCTTTAGGCAAGGAAATAAGAAGGAGCTGGGGGCTGTGCAAAAGGAGCTGAGGAGAAAGATCAGAGAGGGCAAGAATGGCGACAAGCAGAAGATGGAGGAACAACTGCAGCAAAACAACATCAGAGGAGTTTGGAGAGGCCTGAAAACCATGTCTGGCCACAAAGGGTCAAAGTCCCAGACTGTGGGGGACCAAAAGTGGGTGAATGATCTGAATCTATTCTTCAATAGATTTGACCAGACACCCGTCTCCCCCCGACCCAGTCCTCAATGCTCCAATTGCCTTCATCTGCATGTCCATTGCATCGCCCCGGCCACACCTCGCTTTCTGTAACGATCAACTCAGTCAACGCCCTCTGCTCGTCTCATCATCCCAACCCTTCCAGCTCCATTAATACTCTCCAGCACACAACCCTGCTCAGATCTGTCTCTCACAACACTCCAGGTGAGGAATCAGCTCAGGAGGATCAAGGCAGGGAAGTCTGCAGGTCCAGACGGCATCGGCTTGAGGCTCCTGAAGTCCTCTGCTGACCACCTATGCAGGCCTTTGGAATACATGTTCAAACTGAGCCTGAATTTGGGGAGAGTGCCACTGTTATGGAAAACATCCTGCGTGGTACCAGTGCCCGAGATTCCGCACCCCAAGAACCTCAACAACTACAGGCCGGTGGCACTAACATCACACATGATGAAGACACTTGAGGGGCTGGCTCTTGGTCATCTCTGCCCCCTGGTGAGCCCAATGATGGACCCACTACAGTTTGCCTATCAACCTGGCATAGGAGTGGATGATGCTGTCATCTTCCTCCAACACCGAGCTCCGTCTCATCTGGAGAAGCCTGGGAGCACTGTGGGGATCATGTTCTTTGACTTCTCCAGTGCATTTAATACCATACAGCCTGTGCTTCTGGGGGACAAGCTGGAGCATACAGGGGTGGACCATAAGCTCACAACCTGGATTCTGGACTACCTCACGAACCGCCCACAGTATGTGAGGACACCAGACTGTGTATCGGACATGGTTTTTGGTAGTGTTGGGGCCCCACAGGGAACTGTCCTAGCTCTGTTTCTCTTCACCCTCTACACTGCAGACTTCGCCCATAACTCACCCACCTGCCACCTACAGAAGTTCTCTGATGACTCTACTATCGTTGGCCTCATCACAAATGGGGATGACAGGGAGTACAGGGAGCTAATTCATAACTTTGTGGACTAGTGCCAGCAGAACAACCTCCAGATCAATGTGGGTAAAACCAAGGAAATGGTAATGGATTACTCGCAGGTGCACACACTCCCCTCTGACACCTGTGAACATCCAGGGGATGGACATTGATATGGTGAGGTCCTACAAGTACCTGGGTATTCACCTCAACAATAAACTGGACTGGATTGATCACTCAACAGCACTATATAAGAAGGGCCAGAGCAGAGTATATTTGCTGAGGAGACTGAGGTCTTTTGCAGTGCAGGGGGCACTCCTTAAGACACTTTATAACACAGTGGTGGTGCCAGCCATCTTCTATGGAGTGGTATGCTGGGGTAGCACCATCTCAGTTGCGGATAGAAAGAGACTTGATAAGCTGGTTAAGAAAGCTAGCTCAGTCGTGGGATGCCCCTCAACACTGTGGAGGTAGTGGGACAAGGGAGGATGATGGGTAAGCTGTCATCCATGATGGGCAATGATTCTCACCCCATGCAGGACTACATTGCTAGGCTAGGGAGCTCCTTTAGCTCCATCAGTGACAGGCTACCGCAACCAAGGTGTTTGAAGGAGCGTTTCCGTGGGTCTTTTCTTCCCACAGCTGTCAGGCTCTATAATCAGCACTGCTTCAATTGAACAACCCCAACACATGTACAGCAACAGAATCAATATACTGGATAATTTAAAAATGAGTGCAATTGTCTCTCCATACTGTATATAATGTACATATTTCTCCCCTGTTGAATTGTCTATGTTACACGTTGTGTTCTAGATGTGATGCCTCTCCTACTATGCTTTCCACTTGCTGCTGTAACACTGCAATTTCCCCCTGCGAGACTAATAAAGAAATATCCTATCTTATCTTATCTTTTCTTATCAGTTTTTTCCTTGCTCTTCCATTGATGTCGGTCTCCTGGTTACCCACTATGTGCCACATGAAAGCAGCCCCAAGCTAATCCTCCAGCTTCAGTTGTTGTTCCTCCATTAGTCCATAGGCCTTCATTCCCCTCTCCTGCATCGCCCGCACAACTTCTTGTGGACTGCCATAGGTCTGAACGTCTCCTAGCCAAAATACTATCAATGACATCAGAAGTGATTGGAACTTAAGCCCTTCTTCCTTTAGAACTATCTTCAGTTCCGTATAGCTATGGCGCTTTACAGGTAACTCTGCTGAGTAATCGTGGTCGAACGTCACTGTCTTTCCCCCAATCTTGATTTTTTTTTCTCCACCAGACCTTTTTGAGAATGTCTTCCTCGATTTGGTACTGCAGAAAGTTGACAATGATTGCTCTGGGATTTTTGTCTAGGCCAGATTCTGGTGCCAATACTCTATGAGCATGTTATATTTGTAGACTGCCATCTTTCCCGACCTTAAGCTCATCGTGAATCAAGTGCTCGATGGACTTGGTTATTTACTCCTTCTCTTTGCCTTCTGGTACTCCCCACACTCGAATATTGTTCCTTCTAGATCTCCCTTCTAAGGCAGTCACTTTCTCCTCTTGCCTCTTTTGCTGCTCGAGGGAAGGGACGAGAATCTCCTTCAGCTCTGCTTTCGTGCTTTTCTCCACCACGCCCTCTTTCATGTCTGTGATACCTCTGCTCTGGGCCTACATCCCCCTGTCAATGACCTCAAACCTGTTACCCATATCCTCCTTAAAACTGGCTAGATCTTGTCTCAACATACTTCCCGGACTTCGAATTCTCTCTCAAAGGTCGTTAATTTCTTTTCGGTTTTCCTCGCTATTGGTTCTGACGTCTTCCAATACTTCTTCAGTCTGAGCTGAATGCAAACACCCCCCCTCATAAACAGTACATTGATAACACATAACAATAGGCTAGGTTCATTTTCCAGTTGGGTGATCAACTGCACATTCAGTGGCAACGAGCAACATTCACAGAGGATTGGGGAATATTTGCAATCACGGTATTGTAAGACACCGACAGATGTATTCTCAGCCCACCACCCCTATTCAAAGACTGTCGTTCCCTCTTCACATAAATGGTCTCCTTCACCCCCCTTTCAAACCAGCGTTCCTCCCTATCAAAGATGTGAACATCATCATCTTGAATGAGTGGCGACTAGCCTGTAGATGGGTGTAGACCGCAGAGTCTTGACCTGAAGTATTGGCTCTTCTATGTTGCGCCATCCTCTTTTTGGTCTCCCGTTGTACAAGTCACTGCCGTCTTCCTGGCATTTAACAGCATACACTACATTACTCTGTTTGAGCCGGGGGACCCAATCCTTGGGGTGGACCAACTTTTGGCGCAGTGTGTTCAGAGGTTTGAATGTAACTGAGACGCGATGTTTGAAAATACCTTGGGAATGCTTGCATTCAGCTCAGACTGAAAAATTCCCCTGGTGAGTGACGAAACGTTTCTAAATAAACTTCTGATCCAGTTGAACTGATTCACCTCTTTTTGTGATTTCTCTACCTGGATTATTGAGCATGCATCAAGAAAAAAAGGTTGAGAGTCCGCTCTATGCCGAGGTGGCCTATGTCCTCATGCAAACCTCTTGACACAGTGGCTCTCAGGTCAGTTGGCAGTGCTAATTGGTGGGTGATCTGTCCTTGTTCTTGTTGTGTTCTATATAACACTCCTCATCTAAGCTCCAATCGATTCCAGTCTCAAAGCACAACCCTAGGTCAGGGAGTGCTTGTCTTAATGAAGGAGAAGGCTTGTCTCCGGACTCCAAGTTTTTGATAACTGCTCCTAGATCTGTGTCGGCTCTTTGATTATTTACCAACTCATCTCAACTCAAGTGAGAAATAAATGGAAGTACATGATTATTGTCCTGCTGGAATCCACTGGGTAGAGCTTCAGAATGGATAGCAAGCGGTTCTATGAGTGTGACTGATGTATATGAGTCTATAGGATCTTGATAAGACCAACGGACTTCATGCCTTTGACAGATGGCTTTTATTTTTTAGAACATCTTTTGTCTACAGGTCTGCTAAGTGATTCAGAATGAACTGCTTGATCTCCGCACTTTCTTTCACTGGGTCAATCCTGAGCTCCCCATATGGTCATCATGAAAGTCCATCTGCATCTTTATTTTGATATTCTGCTCTGTATTGTAGCTTGAAGGAGTCTGTTGATAGATTTGACAACCACCTATAGCTAGCAGCGTCCAGCTTGGGAGAGGTCAGGATGTATATCAGTGGACTACTGTCTGACAACAGTGAAATCGGTCCCATACAAGTAATCACTGAACTTGGCAGTGACAGCCCACTTGAGGGCCAGGAACTCTAACTTGTGGACTGGATATTTAGCGTCACTTTTTTTCAGTCCTCTGCTTGCAAAGGCAATAGCTCTCTTCTGTCAATATTGTTATTGGTGCAAGGCCGAACCCAGCCCTCTCATGGTGGCATTGGTGTGTAGGATGTATGGGAGTGTGGGGTTTGCAAATCCTATGACGGGGGCTGTAGTGAGCTTGTCAATAATCTCAACAAATACTCTCTGACATGCAGAAATCCACCCTTTTCCAGAGGATTCCATTGGCTGTAAGTATTTAGTATTTGGCTTCTCTTTCCTTCCACTGCCAAGTTTCCTGAGAGGGGGATACCCTGCTGTGAGCTCATTGAGAGGCTTGATGATCTTGGAATAATGTTTTACAAAGTGTTGATAGTATCAAAAAAACTTGGAAAGACTACAGTTCTTTAAGTTTATTTGGTGCTGGCCAGGTCCTGAGTACTTCGATCTTGTCTGGGTCCGTCTTAACTCCATGTTGGGACATGATGTGACCAAGAAATTTTACGGATGTCTAGAAAAAATTACATTTTTCTGGAGAAAGATTCAATCTTTAATCCTTTAGTCATTCCAGGACCTGTATTAGCCTCTACTCATGCTCCTCCAGAGTTTCAGAATAGACAATGAGATTGTCAATGAAAATAAATCCTTCTTTTCGGTTTAAGTCTCCCATATATCTCTCCATGAGTCGTCGGAATGTGCTTGGTGGGTTCGTTATTCCCTGTGGCATTCTGTTGAACTCCCAAAATCCACGGGGACACACAAATACAGTCTTCTATATGTCAGCTTCATCCATCTTGATTTGGTAATAGCCTGACTTTAGGTCAAGGACTAAGAACCATTTCAAACTAGTCAACAGGGAGAACACTTCTTCTAAGTTGAGCAGTGCATAGGCATCTTTTATGGTTTGAAAGTTGAATTTTTGAAATTGATGCACAACTTTACCGCAACATTCTTCTTCTAAAGGACGACCACAGGCATTGCAAATGGAGACTCGCATTCATGGATGATATCTGAATCCAGTAGCTCTTGAAGTTGCTTCCTGACAGCATCTACGTCATGTGGATGGATGGGCCCAGCTCAATGTTTGAAAGGAGTATCGTCAATAAGTCTGATGAGGTGCTTTACTTTGTTGGTGTGGACAAAGTCTAGATCATGAAGGGCGAAGACTTCAGGCATGGAATTTAGCTGGTTTTTGATCCAATCATTCCACTTAGCAACATAATATCATGCGCATGGTCATGTTTTGCGACACCACCATCAGCAATGGGTAATTGGTGCGTAAATGGGTAATTCCAATCTAGCTTCACCGTCTGTCATTGTGTACCACAGTCCTCCAAAGATGTACTAGATGCCAGAAGTGAACACAAAGGATTTAATCTGCATGATAGATGCGTGCTTTCACAGTACCCTATTTTTCCTGATGCTGCAGTGAAGCTGTACTTTTTATTATTCTTTCCCTAATGTTTTTGTCTGTACACAAATAGACAGATAGCTAACAAGCTCCCGAGAAAGTCAGAGGCTGAAGTAAAGTTAAAGCATTTTACAGTCGTCTTTCTCCAAACATTCTTTAAAACTAAACAATACAAAAGGACAGCATTAATGGGTAAATGCCGCATCACTAAGTTACATAACAGAGATAACACACAAATTCATATAAATGTCCACAGCATATCTAACACTGCAAAATGTACTACAAGACACTTGTGTAATATTGTAAATTTATGTCACTATGAAGCATGTACGCGTTACGAGTTAGACATGCAGTTGCATTACATGCTAACAAAAGTGTGTCGAGTTGGCCTCACATCTGGAAGTCTGTATTTGTCCCTCAGTGCAACCCGTAGATTGGCTCTCTCAGCCTTCTTCGTCGCAAAGTCCTTATCCCGCTGGATCCTGCAGGAGACACAGACAGTCAGAATTATAGTCAATTGGACATAAATATTCAACAGGCAAGTTTTTCTCAGTACCATTTTTTTCCGAAAACTCCTCTTTTGGACATAGAGTTATGAAGTATCAAGACATCATTATCCATATGAATCTTCAACAGCACAAAATGAACAAACTCAGTGTCTTGATGCATGCTCAATAATACAGGTAAGAGAATCACAAAAAGGTGAATCAGTTCTACTGGATAAGAAGTTAATTCAGAAATGTTTCGTCACTCATACAGGTGACATCTTCAGTCTGAGCTGACCACACCATCCCCACCCTTATAAACATTACCGTTGCATACCACAAAACAAAAGGCTGGTTGCATATGCAAGTTGGTCATTAAATGCATATTCAGGGGTGATGACTGTTCATTGAGGATTGCAGAATATTTGCAATCACAGCATTGTATTTGATAGTGTATAGATCCTATACAAATTGTTTTTCATGCTGTGTTAAGTTGACTCATATTCTTTATATTTGTTATTAAACTAATTTTACGAGAACTGAGATAGGCTCCAGTTTCCGATCCACCCAACTTCAGATAAATAGTTGACAATGGATGGATGGATAGAGAATTTTGAAAACCCTAATGACCACCGACTGCATAATAAAGCTTGATAGTCTAAATCAATTAGTTAGACAAAATATCGTCCCAGAAACCCATTGATTTCCAAAATTAAATTGCCATAAAAGCATATAAATTATTTTGTCTTTCTTAATGTAATGAATTACACTCTTCAACAAGAACAAAATAGTTCGTATTCCATCAAACTTGACTTCAAACTACATTCTAATCCACAATTGTTGATGGTAATTTTTTTCTTGTTCGTTTTTGTACACAACCACAGCACAGCTTCATCCTGCTGCACTTGGGATACACCAATATGCCAATCTCAAATATTCTGGCTTCAGAATGGAAACAAAAGAAGCTCAACCCTATTTTTTTTTAGATATCATTGGTGTTTAGCCTATCATTGATAACCATGTGATAATGTTTCTTTTTCTGCAATAGAGTGTGGTTGTGATATATTTTTAATTAATAAAGAGGGGGGTTTTGTAGCTCTTCAACACACAGGTAAATCCCCGTCTCATTTTTTTGCACAAATCCTATAAAAATACTCATAATCTGAGGCTGTATAGATATTTTTCAAATCTATTTACTCTATGAATCATATCAATTGTTAGAATTAAAAGAAAAGTTTGAATTTATCTCATGCTGATGCTTAAACTGCATTCACTCTGCGTCATCCATCTAAACCCAATGGGCTGGCTCCTAACATAAGGACATTGCATTAAGAGATTAAATGGTAGACTATGAAGCAGGTGGTCTTATGTGCATCTTTCCTGGAAGTAAAAGTCTTATCTACAGCAGTGTCACAGTGTTAATGTTGCACTGTTAGTTTTTCAAGCTAAAGAAAACATCTCATGTGAGGTTGTGTCTAGATCAGGGGTGGGCAATTATTTTTTTGATGGGGCCAAATGAGAAACAAAAAAATATTGTGGCGGGCCAGACCAAAAGGCGGAAGTCAATTATGAAAAGCAGTAAATAGCATTGTTTTGTCAAGCTGGTAAGAAAAGTAGACTATATGTTATAAATGAGCGAAAAGAAAAAAGTGAGGTTGCCTTACAAAATAAATGTCATTTATTCAATCAGATTTCCCAAGGCAATGGTAAATAAAGTGTGAAAATGTGGTTTTTAAAACATTTATGACTAATATTAGTTAACAGCCACATTCACTCCAACACATTTTGAGTTTAAATACTGTTGAAAAGAGGTTCTTAGCATTCTACAGACATCACAATATTGTCCAGCCATCCATCCGTCCTTCGTCAACCGCTTGCAATCACAGACACTTGTGTAACCTCTTATCCGGTGTCGGATCGCGGAGGTAGCAGATTTCAGCCGGGACCTCCAAGCTTTCCTTTCCCTTGCGACATCCACTAGCTCTGATTGGGGGATCTCAAAGCGTTCCCAGGCCAGTGTGGAGATATAATCCCTCCTTCTGGTCCTCAGTCTACCCCGTGGCCTTCTCCCAGCCGGACGTGCCTGCAAAATCTCTTTTGGGAGGCGATCAGGTGGCATCCTTACTAGATGCCCGAACCACCTCAACTGGCTCCTTTCTATTTGTAAGACCAGCAGCTCCAATCCGAGTCCCTCACGTATGTCTGAAGAAACCTAAGAAACCTCATCTCAGCTGCTTGTATCCGTGATCTTGTTCTTTCAGTCATGACCCAGCTTTAATTGCCATAGGAGAGAGTTGGTAATGATGGTTTGGTAAAGGGAGCACAATACCGCTCGAGCAGCTCTAATTCTCCGGTCCAACTCGTGCTCCATTCTCCCCCCACTTGAGAACAAGACCCCCAGATACTTGAACTCCCTCACTTGGGGTATCTATTTGGATTGGACAAACCTCTGGTGTCCTGCTTAGAACCATGGTCTCAGATTTAGAGGTACTAATCCTCATTCCAGCCACTTCACACTCAGCTGCAAACCGATCCAGTGAGTGTTGGAGGTCAGAGACTGATTATGTCAACAGAAATCACAATATTGTCTTAAATAAAATTAAATCATAGAACTGCAATTTTGGGAAGAGGTTTCAAAAAAGTGTCCCAGTCCAAACACCTTATTTTGTGTTTTTAAGCGAGTTTTTTTCTTGTTTAGTGAGAGAAATCTGGTCTTTGCTGGGCTTTAATGTGTGCATCAAAGTCAGGTTGGATGTCTGAGGTGGAGATGTGAAGCACAGCTGACAGATGATCATCAGTGAGAAAGGATCTATATACGGATTTTGCAAACTTCATTATTGAAAATGTTTGATCACAAATTTAGGTAGAGCTAAAGAGAACCACATCTTCTGAGCATGTCTCCTCGGGTCTGGAAAGTTCTCCTCCTTAAGAAAAGAGTAGAAATCCAGCAGCAATCCTGACTTAACGTGCTCTGCCAGTGTTTCATATCAATGAATTCCAGCTGGACATCACTGGATGCATTATGCACACAGCAGGTAAAGGAAATCATGAGCATTTCATCTTCAATTGTTCTGAGATCTTCAAAATGCCTTGAAAACTCACTATGTAATGCTCATAATATGGATGAGTACCTGATCAGGTGATGGTGCAACTTCGTTCATGGTTTGCATGTGAGTGATAGTGCTGCTCTCCAGTTGACTTGAAAGAAACTGCAGCTTCCTTAATGCTCCTCCAAAAGAACAACAAACTGTCTGTGATTCAATGCCCGTGCCCTGATGAATTTTATTGTTTTAGTAACAACATCAGCAACATGGTTGATTTTTAGCACCGACTGGCACAACACATGTTGGTGTAGAATACAATGCAAAAACGCTAATTTTTGATCTGCATCTATTTTTGTCACTTTGTCTTCCATTTGTTTCAAAACTCCGGAATTTTCCATTTAAGATTTGGAAAACCGTCTGTTGTGACACCTGAAAGATTGTCCCATTGCAATCCCAGTGTCTATGCACGCATTTACCTCTGTAAAATGATCACTCCCTATCGTTGTCCCTTTCATTGACCGCATTGCTGCCAGCTCTTCTGAGCTTAAAGTTCTTTATCCCCCGAACAAATACGAGTAGCTGGACTGTGTAGCGGACATCACAACTCTCGTCTAAAGCCAATGAGAAAAAGTCAACATTTTCCACTATATGTTGCAGCTGAAGCTTCAGATTCCCCAAAATGTCCTCGATCCTCCTGGTCACGGTTTGCCTGGACAGCGGGATTTGCTCAAATGCGTCTTTTTTTCAGGGCAAATCAGTGTGGCAAGTCCACCATGCACTCTTTGACAAACTCCCTCCAAAAACGGCTTACTGTTTTAGCTATTTTGTGGGTTATCATAAAGCTTTTTTCTAGTTGCTGCATCCCTGGATGTGTGAAGCTTAATTTAAAAGAAAGACTTGCTGCTTTTGCAACTTTGCTAGCAAAGCTTCGTATATCCATATGCCCTTTCAGCATCAGCCAAGTTCTTGTATTCTTATGCGTCTTTCTTGTCGTAATGCCGATTCAAATTGTAGTCCTTAAACACGGCAATCTCCTCCCCGCAAACTAAACACACGGCTTTACCTCCAACTTCAGTCAACAAATACTTAGCAGTCCAATTTTTGTTGTAAATCCTGCATTCGGCTTCTACCTTTCTTTCTTTTTTTTGATGATTGGACGTTTCTGAGGGCTACTGTCCATCACCAACTCAACCTCGCGCACCTGTTGCTATACGTATTGCGTCATTGTGTACGTAAAAACAACTTCAAAATAAAAGCAATGCAGCCTTAATCCATGCATGCATGAGGTAAAATTAAATTATTTTTCAAATATAATTTTCAAAAACCTTACGCGGGCCGGTCAAAGTCCACCAACGGGCCGTAAAATGCCCAAGTGTGGTCTAGATCGTAACATTAAATTTTTGAATTTGAAAAATATCATGCTAATTTAACCTTAACCTGAATTACCTTGCCTTGCTCAAGGACACCTTGACACACTTCTCTAAAGAATCAAATATGCAACCGTCTGATCGTCCGACAACCACGCTGCCTACCAAACTACGCTCTCAGACTTCTTTTTTAAATCGGAGTCTATGGTACCTCCACATCTAATAGCCCTCATAAGGTAAGTTAAACAAACATAGTGGTGAGGTGAATAAAGATAATTATTTTGGTTCTTCCAGTGTTCCTCCAGCTATGTGGTGACATCAGTGGGGGATTATTAGTTGACTTGCAAAAACAATAAATGTCTTGTTTACTTTCAGCCCTCATATCTGATTACATCATTGGTTCTTTGGTGGTCTAATCTAAATCAACAATCTGCATGCACACAGTGTGAGAGAGTAGCTTTTGTCGAGTAAGCTAGAGAGAGAATAAATATAGCGAGTAACAATAACAAGTTTCCTGAAGATGTTTATTCACCGATGCCAAAAGAGGTCTAAATTATGTTATTTCACCGGTCACCTGCAAAATTTCAAATTCAACGAAGTGTAGCCACAGCATTGTTAGTGCACTGCTTTCAGTTCAATAAGAAAAAGGTGCACACCAACATTGAGCTGTAGTTCCACCTCACCAGAGGGACATAAGGCAAACTCCCAAAATCCCTCCATTTCTTTTGTTTATTTAGGAGAAAATAAAAAAAATGCAGACAATCCATTGTGTGCATTGAAGTCTCCCAGTAAAATGATCGAGTCCCCAACGGGAGCTCCATTCAGGACTCCATCCAGGATCTCCAAAAAGGTTGAATACTCTGAATTACTATTTGATGCAAAGGTACAGACAACAGTCAGAGTTTTCCCCCCATAATCCTTAAGTGTAGGGACATGACTCTCCAAATTTGAAAAAAAACCAAAAACTTGTTGGATCGGCATCAATGTTATTAGCTGTTGATGTGGAAGCCATTGCACTTAAATCACTTACAACCCACCAAAGGCTCAAACTCAAAGTTAATGATGAAACTGGGGTTTACCAATGATACATTATGATTACAGGGTCCTGGGGTGTTTTCTCACTGCACATCAAAATTTGATAGTTTGATGTTACTAAAATTAGGGACAGCCTAGCTCAGTGGGTAGAGTGGTTGCCCTGTGATCAGAAAGTGGCAGGTTTGATCCTTGGTTCTACAGAAACCAAGTGAAGTGAAGTGTCCTTGAGCACAACAATGAACCTCTAACTGTTCCCTGGGTGCCAAAATGGTGGCTGCTAACTGCTCCAAGATAAAAGGGTGGGTTAAGTGAAGAGAACAAATTCCACCAGTCTGTGTAGTGTGCCAATATACCGTGAAATACACAAATGTAAATAAATGAATTATAATTACTTTACAGCTTCGAGAAAAGGCTGTTAATATCACAAGTGCTGATCTAAGAAGCTGTGGTGATCACATAAGAAATCCCTGTTCAGCCCAACAAGATAAAAATGGAATTAAGACACATTTTAAACTGAGAGGCCTCTTTTACATGTCATGATTAGTCCCTACATTGTAGGGGTGGACACAGCTTTAGATGGAGGTCGAGGGATTAAGGCCAGATTATCTCTCTGATTCCCCAACTGTGGATTCGAAACCTGGTGCCTCTAGCTCATAAATTCCCAAAGCGAGTGTGTTAACAGCTGATCTACTGCAGTCCCTCAGGTATACTTTAAACTATGTTAAAAAATATTTTGGCTTATGAAAGTGCATGATTATTGCTTGTCAAAAACAGGGGCAGTATGGTTCAGGAGGTTGAGCAGGTTCTTTAGTAATGGCAATGTTGCTGGTTTGATGCCCAGATCCTTCAGAGAGCTTGTTTAAGTATCCTTGAGCCAGACACTGAACCCCTAACTGCTCCCTGGGCCCTGGAGTTGCCCACTGCGCCTATGCAGTAGGATGGTTTAAATTCCTTGTAGGAATATAATGACATATATGTGAAGTAGCTTTACTTCACTTTCTTTTCCTGCCTATGAAGGCTTCTGGAAACACCAACACGACTCCCAATGACTCTCTGGATAGCTAGGTATCAAAAACCATATCCATCTATTCATATGTCATAACATATCGCTCGTTTACCAAAGCATGTGTATATCCTGCAAGGCCTATTTTCCCTAGTGTTTTCTTTCTGCTGACCACTTTTTTCCTTTGAAGCTACTTTCATATGTTTGTATTATTGACCCCGCGAGTTCCTACTTTATTTAGAATTAGAATAAGCTTTATTGACCAAATATGCCTCTGCACATCGGAAATTTTACCCTGGTTCACAGCAGCATCGAACATTTGCAGACATCATTCACACAGAGAAGGAAATAAAGACAAGTATGTATGCACAACAGGTATGTCACTACTATAGAGTGTGTTTATGATTGAATAATCAACAATCTATGCCCATATGCTATACATTATTGTTATATTCTATTTTGCACATACACTACACAATATACATAACTTGATTCCACAACCCATCATGCCCATCCATATACAATGCTATATATCCCTGCTAAATTACACTATATAATCATATCGTATTGTCATATTTTTTATTAATAACATTTTCAAGCTCCCACTCCCTCTTCTGTCTACTGTTGAATAAGTTGTCATAGAACCCTGGATCTTTCTATGCATTTCCTGTCTTGGATTTTTCTCAAGGACTGTTCAGTAGGTTCAAATAAATTCAGACACTGGTTGATAATAACCTTGTGGACAAAGTTTTTCTTGATCAGCTGGAAGAAATTGGGGCCAAACAGAAAAAAAAATCTGATTTTCTGTCATTGAGGAAAAACCTGTGCCAACTAAGTCTTTGATCCATTACTTGCAGCTGCTGAGCTGATTTGACTAGTGGTTGTTTGCACTTGGTGAAAAACATGTTGAGCATCACTGCAAATTGTTTTGACCCGGTAGAGGTTCGCCTTGATACACATTTATATGTTGGGGATAATATACCCAACACAATGGGATTAGTTATGATTAGGCGTCAAGGTCATTAAATAATTATTTTTCTTCAATGCTGCCTAAGAGATGTGTTTAATTGTGGCTGTCTGGACCAGAGCCCTAATACCAGAGCAGACCAGAGCATAATCTCCTACTTATGCTAATTTAAGATCACAGGAAAATAAACCTTCACCTTAAGAGACCTTTTAAACCCTAACTGCTTCCACCAATGTCCCTCACACGTTATTAGCAGTAACGCAGGTAGGTGAGTGCATGTAGATGTGAGATGGAAGTGGACAGTGTAAACTTGCCCTTAATCTTGGAATTACCTGTTGGCTGCAGCCCAGCATGAGAGACAAATGCTCAGCAATGAAAACTATCTGGTCTCAAAGATGAGATCCTGAAACGATTATAAAAATTTGATCTGCCCTCTGACCCCAACATGTTCACTCTCATCTGTGATTCCGGTGTCTTCTAGTTTGTATTCTAGTAGGTATATTATCATTTTCACAGACTTAGCAAGATGTTCTCAATATTCTTCACATACAGGAATATGAACACATATTTGCACAGCCTGATTGTTCATTGCTGATCAAACAGTAGTGGTTACTTGACATGCAAAAAGATGACACATACTCATAACAGATGGTATATTTTCATGCATTCCCTACAGGTTATTTTTGAATAAATAAATAGATTACCTTATCAGTCCCACAAGGGGAAATTTAGAGTTGTCTGCACTTTAACCTGTCCTATTGCATAGGCACAGTGAGCTGCCACCATATGGCGCTAGGCAACAGTAAGGGGTACAGTGTCTTGCTCAAGCACAACTCAATATGCTTTCTGCTAGACTGGGAATTGAACCACCAACCTTCCGATTGCCAGACAACCACTCTACCCACTGAGCTATACCACCCCAAAAGCACATATATTTCTTTCTTAAGATCTGCATAATTATTGTCTTGATGTCCACCAGTGACATATAACCTCACCATTATGCTGTACTGAATAGAGATGTTTTTGTTTCGTTTTTTTCTGCATGAGCAGGTCATGACAAAACATAATAATACATTAGTATATTATAGATAGCTCCAGGTATTTTTCAATGTAGGGTCAATGTTTTATCTTTTTTGGAAGGTCTCAGTCTATGTCCACATGCTGCATGCTTTTGAATAATGTAGATTTGTAGGAGGACAAACTAGGAAGTGAAAAGGTGCACTTTTTTGATTTTCTGACCACTGACACACAGACGTGTGTGTGTGTGTGTGTGTGTGTGTGTGTGTGTGTGTGTGTGTGTGTGCATGTGTGTGTGAACTCAAAATCATTGGTAGTAAAGCACAGGGATGATGCTTTCAAGCAGAAGGGGACAAAACTATTGTTTCATCTTTCATTGAAGGCATTTGATTAAACATTGACTCTTATTGGCTAATGTTTAAATTGGTTACATAAGTTTGGTTTTACACATAGAGGGCATGTGGGGTATGTCTACAGCTCAATAATTAATTATTCATAGCAGCAGATTATATCATACAACATTTTAGTAAACATGACTGATAGCAGACTAATTTCTCCCACCACATTTCAATTGAATTCTCTAGATCTGATATATAATAAGCACAATGAATGAATGAAAATGCTATTGAACCCAGGTGTAATCTAACATGTATTCTGGTAAGCATATTACTATTTTAGGGGTGGCACAGCTCAGTGGGTAGAGCGGTCATATGGCAATCAGAAGGTTACTGGTTTGATCTCCGGTCCTGCAGAAAGTCGGTTGAGGTGTTCTTGAGCAAGACAGTGCTCCCTGAATGCCATATGTTGGCAGCTCACTGCTCTTATATAATAGGATGGGTTAAAATGCAAAGAAACCCAAATTTCTCCTTGTGGGACTGATAGACCTCTTTCTATGATTCCCCTGCATCAAAACTGATAAGGGAATTTATCTATTTTCATAGAACCACCAAGATGCTCTCAGTATCCTTCACATACATGAATATGAACACATATTGGCATAGCCCAAGTGTTTATTGTTGATAATACTGTAGCAGCTGCTTGACACATGCAAAAATAGTATGCATACTCATGGTATATGCAACAAAAGACAATATTTATGCTTCTGCTGCAAATTCATAGGGACTTTAATGGCTAATTTCAATGCATTTCCTACAAGTTGTTGTTGTTGTTGAAGTAAGTATATTTCCACAGATATAGTGTCTTAAGATCACCATCATCAAGTCTTAATGTTCATTTTAAAACCGCCCTTTCTTGCCCTATTCCTATTCACAGTTAAATGCTTTAGCTGCATTTGAGTTGATGTGATCCATTTCCAGAGACATATATCTCCTGGGATCCCATGCAGGGATGCCACTAGACTTGAAAGACAACGGGGGGGTGCTTAGCCCAAAGTGAAAATATGCACAGTGTGCACCAAAACTTTTTCATTATGTCTTTGAAGAGCTTCTTTTCTTTAATTCATGCCTGCAACTATTTCCTTAGGGTGGGTTT
>OMLC01056915.1:0-13304 GCA_900302585.1 Regalecus glesne
TACACAACATCCATCCCATATAGAAACAGGGTTCGGTGTGTTTCACTTGATATTTGGTAAACACTCAGCACCATAAAGTGGAGCTGGCTTTCCAGGCCGAGACAGAGAACGAAAATGGAGCAAATATGTAGCGTTAGGAGGAAAACCATGGCCAGACTTCATAAGGCTGAAGTCATGATTGCTGGAGAACAGCTCAGGTATGGGGGCAAAGATAAGCTACTTACATTTACTGATTTTAAAAATAATGTTTAGGCTGGCTGAAGACAGAAGACACAATAGAACAATGAAAAACATGGTGTAGCCAGTGTACCGCTCTAAGGTTAAACGTATTGACCGTACTACCTACTCTAACCTGTATTGCTGATTTTGGCTTCACTCCCAAGGTTGAGGCTCCATGATGGAAAGCTAATAAAGGACAGACGGTACCATTTGCGCACATACCCTAACTGTTTTGTGGCCCACGAGCTTATAGGCTGGCTCGTGGGCCACAAGGAAAGTCCTGATCGGGCCATAGCTATCTGTCTCATGCAGCACCTTATGGACCATGACATTGTTCACCATGGTGAGTAGGAGGCACTGAGGCAACTCTGGTTCAATGCGATGGTCAGCAAAATGGGGACCTCTTAAAAGACTCCACTCAACAGAAATATACCACAGATAAAATCCTCACTTTGAATACACTTTGGAATCTTGCCTCGTTTTTGTTTTTGCTTTAGTTTGTGACAAGCGGCCTGTGTTCAAGGATGCAAAACTGCTGTATCGCTTCCGTAAGGATGATGGTACGTTTCCATTCAACACAGAGGTGAAGATCTTCATGAGAGGACAGCGGCTGTATGAACAGTAAGAGCTGTTTGACTGGGAACTGGATTCTCCTCCTTGAGGCTGTTTGATCCACTTCACTCTTTAAGGGCTGGAAAAAACAACCATAAGCACACAGCTCCGGTGTAAAGATATGGGCAAGAAGTCGGGACAAAGATATCTCCTCTTTTGCTTGATCTTTTGGAAGCAGTGCAGATCCTGTATTTATAATGACTCTAAATTCAGAGATTTGATATAATCATGTGCATTTTGCCTGTCTGTTTCTACAGTCTTATATTAGCCAAGAACTCCATTCTGCAGCTGAGAGAGGAACATTGTGTCGCATACCAGCGCTCCTTCCCGGGCTGCCAGTTGATTGACTGGCTCCTGCAGAATGGAGAGGTCGAGAGCCGGCGTCAGGGAGTGGAGCTGTGCCGTGCATTGCAGGAGCATGGCATCATTGAACACGGTAAGGAACATTGTTCACCTTCGAGGAATGGATTCAAAGTTGAGCTTCCTGTCAATCACCTGAGCAGTAGGAGGCCATCATATTAGATGATCAATGGCATGAAACTTGCAACCTAAACCGAATAAAATGTCTTCTTTATCCACACCTAAATGAGAACAAATTATTCAATTGTGTTTCCCAATTTCCTCCCTTCTCTACCCCACTCCCACCACCAGTGGCAAGAAAGCACAACTTCTTTGACAGTGGGTTACTGTATCACTTCTGCATAAATTTTCGCCGGCGACGGCGCTTGTCTGAATTGTTGAATGAAAGTGAGCTAGACACTGAGGAGGGGGTAGAGACACATATACACGAGGAAAACACCCATGACAGTCCTTTTATGCTGCACAAGAAATCACTGGAGGGGGGCAGTAATGGATTCCAGTCAGGTAACATATCATTCTGGTGTACTTGCTACACTTACTGAGATTTGCATGTGTTGCCCATCTTCTAAGATTTCAATTCAATCATAGCTGGGTCCAATAAGGACTTGAAACAGGCAACCACTGGCCAGCGAGGTAGCCTGAGTTCCCTTCAGCTGTATTCTACAGAATATGTACCCCTTGGCCAACTGTCGTCAACCCCACTGGTGAGGTTCAATCCAAAATCAGGCAAGTGGGTAAACTCCCTGAAATATCTCATTATCATCTTATCGTTATGGATTATTCCATGTGTTTTATTTAGAACTGTGATTTTGCTCTAGCCTGATGCCGTTTTGTTCTGTATTCTATTGGCTCTGTACCCGACTCCATCATTGTGTATTCATAATCAAACATATAATCACTCAGACGTGCACGCACCCCTTCTCAACAAGAGAAACTTAAAAATCTGATCTTTTTCAGTCTTTGCAGTTTATTTTTGTTTCATTTTAGAAAAATACCTATATATCAAATTTGCTCCTAATGGTTTTGTTACAGTGCTCAAAAGAAATTACACGTGTGAAGAGTTGATGTCACCTGGTGCACCATTCTTCAAAAGAGTGTTGACAGTGAGGAGTTATGACTTCATTATGATGACCCAAAATGTTCAAATTCACCCATAACAACTATTAACAATAAGATAAGATAATCCTTCATTAGTCCCACAAGGGATATTTGATCTTAATGGTGATTATTGTCACACGTAAATATTATAATCTGAGTTCATTCAGTGAATGAAAATGAATTATTCATTCCAGTAATAAAAAACAGACCCAAGGCTGCAATCACTGATGTCATGATATTTGATATATGGATTTTCTGTTGTATCTTAGACAGAATCACCCAAATCTATTGGTTTTGTTTTAAGTCTGCAGTTTAAATGTATTTTATTCCTGTTCATTCACACTCACAAATCAAGGCTTCACTGGAAAAAAGAGCCAAAGAGAACAGAATGTAGAATAATTCTGGTAAATAAGTGAATTTCCACTGACATTTTATTGCATTTTATGACTGATGCTCTAACTTACCCTCCATCATGTGTTCCAGATAATGGGGGATGAATTAGGCTGGGGTTTTGTTGTAAGAGGTTTTGAACCCTGTTATGTCCAGGCTGTTGACCCTGGGAGTCCTGCTGCAGTCGCTGGAGTCAAGGTAATTTATCTGTTTTTGTAGTTATAACCACTTTGATAAACACTTACAACACCCAAAGTCATTTCAGTTGTAATGAATACAGAATAACATTGTCTGTAATTGAGTACAAAATGCCGTGACTTGTAACTTGAGAAAAAAACAAGACAGTCTAAATTCTGATAATGTCTTCAGGTTCGACAGTTTGTGTGTCAGGTGAACGGACTCAGTGTTCTCCACCTGGACTACCGGAGGGTCGCCAGACTCGTGATGACGGGTCCTCGCATTGTTGTGTTGGAAGTCATGGAACCATTGGAATAACCTATATGAAAAACAAAGCAGACTGAAACAACATATCCAAATTTACTTTGATTTACTATTTTACACTTTGAATACAATCACTTAACTGCTTTATGAAAAAACAGCTTTACCTTTCTAAATCATTCTCCTATTTAGTATAATGCAAAGGGCGGAGCCTATAGTTAACACTGCTATTTCATCTTATTCTACAACAATGGATGACCACGGGACTTGTATGTTTGCACAATTATGGTTTATGAAAAAATAAATTGAAATTATATAGTTGGCATCAAAGTAACCTTTTTATCACTATTGAATACAAAAACAATTGAAATTAATCAACTTCTGGCCCATCCCTCCCAATTTCCTCTCATGACTTCCGTCTTTTTGTCGTCGCCATTTTGGATTGAGTGTTGACTAGTAGATAACGGTGGCTAACAGGATGGCTTGTTAGCCTGCGTAAACCTGCTGAATATTCAGAACAGGGTGGCGTGGGTACCTAACCCAGTCCGTTAGTGTTGGACCCATTTAGGTGTATTATTTTAATGAGATATTCATTTGTCCTTCTCGTCTTGTATCTCTCCGGTTCGCAAGCTGGTTTAAAGCAGAGCAAATGTGAGTGCTAGCTCGCTAGCTATGTAGCAAGCTCCCTAGCCAAGTGAGCATCAGTACCCGGCTTCGAGGGGCGCGAATATTATCGTTGGTCTTATTCCCAACATTCTCACTGACTAGCTCGCGTCTTTGTTAACAATTTGCCTAGTCAGTGAGCCTTTTCCAGTTGGCAAAGGTGCCCTGAGGTGAGTAAAAATGAGTTTTACGTTTATGTCAGGTTTTTCTTGAAAATAACCTAGAGAATAATACCCTTACATTATCCTGTCTGGGCAACTTCATTGCTGGTCGCCAAACCGGCTAGCAATAGAGCGGCGACACACCTGGTGTCCCCAACAATGACGACGTTAATGCGTTAGGCTGTGTATCGATGGGTTAGTTAAAGTTTCTGAATCGCCATGGTCATTCTGATAATCTTTTGTCCAAGATGTTACGTCCGCTATGATTTTCGCATATTTGGTCAACGTTCTATTACTGTAGCCGCAAATCCAGCTATGGCATCAACTTGTTAACGAAAGCAACCGTACAGACATCGTCTTTGACAGCTTGAAATTAGCAAGTACAGAAGTGAGTATTTTACCATTAGCGAACTACGTTCTGAATGCGAAGAACGTTCTTGTTAAATAACGCCACATCAATTTATAAACGTAGGCCTATCCCAAGCGATTGGTTATGTGGCCCAAGGCTAAATTTGAAGATGATTGAGTTTACCATCACGCTATTCTTTTTCTCATCAGTAGGAGAGATGTATCAACTCCCTGTAAACAATCTTACAAGGATTCGGAGAGCTAGGAGACAGGTGAAGAAAGCTCTCGGTGATATTGGGCTGGAATACTGCAAAGAGGCAATAGAGGTGAGGGGTTCTAGTATTCTCTCCATCGCATTCAAATTCCCATTTTTTTGTTTGAGGGCCAGGACCTAGAAATGGGCCTAACGGTTATAATTATTGTTTGAGTTTTACTATTATATTTATATCCATACTGTCCATTTTAGACCTTATTATGCATTTAAATCCTGGGAATCTGCGGGAAGCCTTGTATTCTTTTTGAATGAGAAGCTAGTATACCGGTTGAAATGTCTTTCTGCATGTTAAATAATCCAGTTAAAGAAATCACAGCAAGTTGAATCAGTTTATCTGGATACAATGAGAAACATTTTATCGCTCGTATATATGTTCCTCCACATCAAACATGTAGAAGACTGGTTTGAACAAGAGTTAGAGAGGGCATGTATATGTGAAAGGGGAACAGCCATCGGTAATCAGTGGGGCCCAAAGAGTACCAATCTCATCATTGCAATGCCTTTATTGCAACTTGGAATAGTACACATGACCATTGTAACTCTAGTTAATGGTCATGGCAATTTAAATATAAACCCAATTGTTTTCCATCATTGCCACTTGAATCCTTTTTGACTATTTGTTCAGATGAACCAATTGACTTTCTGTGATCATGGTTTACATTTTTCTTCAATTATTCAGTGAATAGACAAGTCTAACTAGTAGATAAAATTCCGTTGCTTGCTGACATTTTTCTAAAAACATTTTAAACCATGGTAAGCTGCACTTTGTTGTCCTGCTCAACATGTAGTTCTATTATCTTACATTTGGTACCACGGGCATTTGAAAGGGAATTTGCACTTGGAGAAATTCAGAAGGACATGATTCACTGGCTGTGAAAATCTTGAAAAAGATAATGTGACAAGCATTCAAAAAGGGAGCATATCTGAAATGCCGAATCAGTTTTAAGATTAAGTTTAGCCTAAACTTTTTCCATTAATAGATCTTATTCTTGTTACACAGGATTTTAAAGAGTTTAGTCCCACTGAACAATATGTAAAGGGCACTCTTTGCCTTGAGATTTGTTCATGGGATCCATCATACTCTAAAACACAGGTAAATTCCAACCATGCATTTCTTGTTTATCATACACTTAAAAGTCCAAATGTTAACATTTTGTGTCGTATTAAATTAAGTTTTTTTCATTTATGCCTTATAGGATTATCGATCTAAGCCATTCTGCTGCACAGAGTGTCCATTTTCTTCCAAATACTACTCAGGCTACAAGAACCACTTCCGCAATGTACACCGACAAGACTTTGAAAACAGTATCCTGCTCAACTGTCCATACTGCACGTTCACAGCAAGCAAGAGAACTATGGAGACGCATGTTAAAATATTCCATATACCCAGCTCAACACGGCAAAACTATGGGACCTTCCAGGGAAATGCAGTGGGGCAGAAGGACAAAACATGGCTTGACAGAGCCAGACAGGGAGATAATGTAGAGAGAGCAATGTACTTTTGCAAAAAATGCACCTACCGTGATCCTCTGTACAATGTTGTTAGAAGACACATCTACAGGGAACATTTTCAGCATGTTGTGTCACCCTATCTTGGCATGGTGTCTGAATCATCGGTGAAAAATGGTGCGAATTCTGTTAATGGCAACAACATCCTATGTAAGCGATGTCAGTTTACTACACGAAGCTATGAGGCACTTGTACAGCATGTTGTTGAGTACCATGAGCGCATTGGTGCTCAAGTAACAACTATGATTGGACATGCCAATGTTATGGTGTCACGGTCTCAAGCTTTTCCTGGGATGTCATCAAAATCTTCTATGATGATGACTGGAGGTCGCAGCCTCTCATCTGAACAATTAAGCCACGTAGTGGGCGGCCATTTGAAGCAGGGTCACTCAGTTTTGAAAAATCAGTCCTCGCTTGCTGGCCATCAAGTCCGTGTTGCAGTTCCTGGCAACAGCACTTTACCAGAAAGTACAACTTCTGTTGTAAACACAGCTCAGACGCAAAAGTGGAAGATATGCACTGTCTGTAATGAGCTTTTTCCTGAAAACCTCTATAGTGCTCACTTTGAAAAGGCGCACAAGGCTAAGAAAGTGTGGGCAATGGCCAAGTATATTATGAAGATCCACAACTTCACCAGCAAGTGTTTGCTTTGCAACCGCTATTTGCCCAGTGACACACTACTTAATCACATGTTAATCCATGGACTCACCTGCCCACAGTGTCATGGTGCTTTCCACAATGTTGAGAAAATGATTGAGCATGTGGGACAGGCTCATCCAGAAGAGTTTGTGGGACCTCCTGGTACATCCCCATTAACCTTTGACCTTACCATCAAACAAGATAAGTCCAAAAACATACAGCTTGTTGTGATCACTTTCAATATGAAGGAACCTGTCAATGGTCAAGACCAGCCTGCACCTGCTCAAAACAGCCTCATACCAGCTGTCAAGGTAACGCCCCCCAAAATGATTGATAAGCGTGATGATGTTCATGCTCGAAGTTTGCCACCAGCAAGTCTGTCTGGAAAGAGTGAGGTCGGGAAAACTCTGTGCCCACTGTGTTTCACCATTCTCAAAGGCCCCATCTCTGATGCTCTGGCTCAGCATCTGAGGGAGCGACATCAAGTTCTCCAGACAATGCATCCTGTTGAGAAAAAGATGACATACAAGTGCATTCATTGCTTGGGAGTGTACACGAGTAACATGGTGGCCTCCACAATCACACTGCATCTTGTGCAATGCCGAGCTGTGGGCAGGTCCCAGCCAGGGCAAGGCACCAAATCTGCCTTGACTCTCAATTCCTCTGGGGCTGGGTTCCTCAAACGGCAGCTACCCACCCAGACCATGTCTAATCCTAAAAGGATGAAGATGAATGAGTTAAAGATGGCCTCTTCCGCCGAAAGGAGTCAAGGGACATACGATGATTTTGCATTGGATCCTAGAAGTTATGAACACAAGACATATGAGGCGCGTAAAGCATTTCTTACAGCCTATTTTAACAAGCGTCCCTACCTTTCTACTCAGGAAGAGGAGAAGCTGTCTGCAAGTCTATGGCTGTGGAAATCAGATATTGCCAGCCACTTTTCAAACAAGCGTAGAATATGTGAGAGAGAATGCGAGACAAAGAAAGGTGCTGTGCTGCTTGGCTTTGACATGCAAGCTCTCAAGAAAATTAAGCATGATATAAACTTTGAGGAGGTCAAACGCGCAAGTACCTCAGCAGTGAGGTCAGGATCTGGAGGCCTCAAATCTGGTACTCCAAGCATAGACCAAAACAAACAATGTGAAACGATTAACTGTACACTAAAGCTCAGCACATATACAGAGACCATATCAATTGATTCAGATAGTGAACCAGAAAACGAAAGGTCTACTGAGAATGGAAGTCTTGACAAAATTAAAGAAGATGATATCAGATCCAAAGAGGCAACAGACTTGACAGAAGATATTCCCTCTTTGAACAGTGATGGTCCTTCCAGAGGGGAGAGAAACAATTTACAAGACGGGCAACCAAACACTTGGATGGCTTTCTGTTAGCATCCTGTTTAGCAGTGAGCTTTTGCAGAACTGTATTTTACATAAATGTAAAATTCCCCGGGTGCTCTAGCTGTCCACTGCACCTATACAATAGCATGAGTTGAATGCAGGGAAAAAGTTTCATCGATTGATTTTTCTTTCTTTATTTGCTACATGACCAAGGCTGGTGGAATTTGTTCTCTGCATTTAAACCCATCCATTGTAAGGATACAATGACAAAATAATGTGGATTTCCTCATTGATTGCCAATGGAGTGTTTCCGAAAATACTATGGGTAGTTGAAGATCATAAAGATTTGGTCTAAAGGCATGGTTCACAAGAAAATACTGTATTTCCAAATATTGACCTCAATACACGTGTGGAAAAATTCAGCTACATAATAGTGCAAAACTATGGCTTCTGTGATAGATGACATATCGACATTGTATATACTTTAACCATTGTACTTTGTTTGAGTATGCATACTGTCTGTGTTATTCACTGGTTAACTGTCACAAAGGTTTATGAAAAGAACATGACTTCTCACTTTCATGCTGATTTTTCTTGGTTGTGAGATCATCGAACTGTATTATATCATTTCACATTTAGGAAGTGTAGGATATGCTATTACCTATGTATATGTTTTAATAAATAAGTTTGTTTAAAAAAATAATATGCTAACTGACTCAACATACTTGATCAACAACTAAGTTTAATGTATTGTTTATACCAAGTTTTCTACGTGCAAGCATCGCTACGGTAGCTTTTACTACACTGAACCAATGTATTTCCATGGAAACATTAGCTTGGAAGTCTTGATGCATGCTCAATAATCCAGGCATGAACATCACAAAAAGAGGTGGATCAGTTCAACGGGATCAGAAGTTTACTTAGAAACGTTTTGTCACTCACCAGGTGACTTCTTCAGACTGAAGAAGTCCCTCGAAAGTGATCACAACAAGCTGTATGTTTTTGGACTTGTTTTGATGGTCACCTCTTTTTGTGATTAGCTTGGAAGGGGTTAAATAGGAGGCAAAAAATGACATTCAAAGATATCTGAGTTTGACCGATCAAATGTTCAATATACCGGTCAATGTAAATTTTGTGAATGTTAACATCTCATCGTTGATACCTGAAGTGGGTCTGATCATTTGTACGACCTTCAAGCTTCCGGTAATCACAATCGTTGATTGGGAGAGTAATGGAAAAGAGGCGGGATATCCGCTAAGTTTGTAGCCAAGTAGGCCAATCGGCAAGGTCCGTCACCGTCGGGGCCTGCCGTCAGAGTGCTGCTGTAAATATGTCGAAATTGTGATGATTGTATGCAAAACTACAGTTTTTGATAAAATAATAGCTGTACTTTGAGAAGATTCACATTGTTTTAGCAATTGTAAGTAGAACTGTCAATGATTGTGTCAAAATATTACAACGGATACGACAGTTAATTTTTGATACGTATCCACTGCAACGTTAATATGGAACCAGCTAGTTAGCATCTCTTGCTCGACCTAAAAGGAATAAGATGAACTGTTACCAGAGCTGTCAGTCTTTAGGTAACGATATATACTTGAACGGGAAACATTCTACGTTGCAACAGTTTATTAATGATTTTAACGGGTTTAAAACCAAGCTAGCTAAGTAGCTAATCAGCTAACTAACCTAATGGCATTAGTTTATCCCTTTAAGATGAAGTTAACTAACCGAGCTAATTTCTATATCAAACTGAACGGAATGCATGGCTAGATCCTGGTTAACTTGCTAGAAACTGAAACTGTTTTCAAATTCCCACTTCTCATCTACTGGCTTCCGTGATGATGATATCTGTTCTGTTTAGCGATATGGGATCTTTTTTGCTTATACTCTTGCTAACATTTGTTAACAGTTTTTACTGTGGTCATTTATTCACCACTGCCATATTTTGTTGCAAGACCAATGTTCTTTTGTTGGACTTTTGCTCTTTGATTGATTCCATCTCCATCTTTACCTAGTGGTGACTAGGATTAGCCTCCCACGCCCCCTTAATGAACGCTTAGCATTGGCAACCGATATGTGGAATATTCCGCTGCTCCTTTTGATACATGTTTGTATTTCAGGGGAGGGGAGTTTCCTTTTAGTTAATGTGCTTACTGCAATAATTGGTGACTGGTCAGCAACTTCACTGCTCATTAAAAAATGCTTAGCTAGGGTCGTTTGTGTCCCATTTGTTCCAAACGCATTCATTGCTTTTTCCTCGTCCCATCTTGTTTCTAGGTTTCTGTTTCTAGTTTCAATGAAGGGTACATGATCACAAGTAAGACACGTGATATCCAACTGACTGTGAGGCAGAGCTGAAGAAACCATGGGGTCTCACTAGGTTGGCAGTATTGAGTGTGGACATTATGTCATACCGTAACAGAGAACTAGTTGTGTTCTTTATAAGCTATAAACTATCCCAGAGGAACTACCCGAATTGCTACTTGGGGCAGGAGGATCTAAGTGAAAGAACTGAGGGAAATCAGGCCAATGCAGCCATAACTAATGGATTGCCAGCAAATGCCAGGAATTGCAGTGACCCCATTGGGACATCATCTCCATACGGCATAGAAGTAGTAAAGTCAGCTCTCCGGGACTCTGCTGATGAGTTTGAACAACGCTATAGACGTGAATTTAGCGACCTCTCCTCCCACATCACCCCTGCCACCTACCACAACTTTGAGAATGTAATGAATGAGGTATTTAGGGATGGGGTTAACTGGGGACGTATAGTGGGCCTGTTTGCTTTTGGTGGTGCCCTTTGTGTGGAGTGCGTCGAGAAGGACATGAACCACCTGGTTTCCCACATTGTAGACTGGATGACTACATACCTGGATAACCATATAGAACCATGGATCCAGTCCCAAGGAGGTTGGGTGAGTAGGCAGAGGACTGGTGTAATGCCATTTTGTTTTAAGCCACCTGCATTGTTTAAGTATACTATTTCATAAAGAGGTTTGGGCATTCAAGGCCAATAAATTAACCTCACTCCCTGTCTGTCTGACCCATCATTTACATTACAGGACCAATTTGCTCAGATCTTTGGCAGAGACACAGCAGCAGAAGTGAGGAGATCTCAGGAGCGATTAAGAAGATGGTTCCTAGTTGGAGTGGTGCTGCTTACTGGCGTGCTAGTTGGCACGCTTGTTGCAAGAAAATTTAAGTAAAGTAGAAGGTGATGAAGTACATCTTGTTTACTCAAGCACGTACTTTATAACATTATACCAACAAAAAGATAAATTGTTAATGTTTACAAAAGCACTGACAGAATGGCTGCAGCAGTTGGTGGGAGTGTCCATATGTAGCTTGATGAGCTGTTTTATCCTCACCTGCCTGTCCTGTATCTTTTTCACATACAGCAAAGCTTTTCAACGGTTTGTAAAAAGGGTATTACACTGAAGACTGGAAGTGCTTTAAATGTCACTGATAAGCTAAAAGCAAGCGGGATTATTTTCAGCTGGTTTGATTGAGACTGCTACACATTTTAAATCTTTGCTGCATTATCCATGGACCAATTGTTTTTCCCAAATCAACATTAGACAAATAACATAAGTTATATTACCTTTTCTATTTTGTAAAGCCCCCAGTTCTTTTTTGTTTGCTATACTGGTGTTTTAGGCATGCTTCAAATAATAAATATAATATTTATGTTTTTGCTTTTTGTTTTATTCTTTGATTTGTTTGAAAAACAACACAGCATATACTGAATGATGCCATGTTTTTTATGGACTCTGTGGAGAATAAGGTGACATTCCAAGTCCTGAAGGAATCGTTAATTTAGCAAAGGGTAAATCAGCAATATTTGTGTTTGTAGTTCAGGGAGCCGTTTTCATGTAATTGTTTTTGGAGCGGGGCACATCTAGACTGAAGTGGGAATACCCAACACCCAGTACAGAAGAATCTATCCATCATCAACCTCTTATGTGAAATCAGGTCATGGACGACGTGTCCTTAAGCAAGACACTGGACCCCTAACTACTCAAACCCTGCGATAGAATGGCGACCTGTCCAGGGTGCTCTCTGCCTTTCGCCCAATGAGCACTGGGATAGGCTCCTGCAAGACAGTACATGTCTTGAACTTAGACTTAAAATTGCATGCGATGAAGCAAAGCTGCAGTTATGCGTTTTCCCGCTAGAGAGCGCTTGTATACAACCAAGTTCAGGAAAGAAAAGCATGATAGATACAATGAGCAGTTAAAGCTTCCGTTTTAGCAATTAATCACTGGAACATGTCATTTTACTGCACTGCTAAGGCTGCAATGTAATCACTAATGATGCCCCAATTGAGTTCTGCTTTCAATCCTTTCAAACAAACATGACTTGGAGTCTATTATACAGGAAAAAAGAAGCCTGAGTTTGTGTGAGAGTTTCAAATGGCATGTCTGTCAATGATGAAAGCAGCAGTGCTGTAAAACTTGGAGAGACAGTCAGAGTAGCTGGGTAAAGAAAAAAAAAATAAGAGGAGGAGGGGGGAAAAAAGGCCACCAACGGCTGGCCTTGCAACGGGGCTGGAGCAGGCATGTGGTTGCTAATCTATCCCTGTCATTTGTTGCCATTTCCCGCGAGTAAACAGCTGAAGACAGTGAGAGATAAAGCTAGTCAAGGAAAAGAGAGTCAATGTTTGGACCTGCTTCTCACAGAATCATAACTTAAGATCACTTCTTTTCTCACCGATGTATATTTATCGTATTTATGAATTTGCCCATTCCTAAAAAATAAATCTCCGATTAAGTTTTTGTGTATCTGCACAACTTCTCATAACCTCAAATTGACATGGTAAATATGAAGATAAACCCGAGTCTTGCTCTGATTTCACAGAGTGCCACTCTGTTTAATTTTCTGCATGGAGGACTTGTTGGAGAGTAAAACAGCTGCTTTTGAATGTCGATTAAAATGTTTGCACCAGTCAAGAAACTAGAAAGCTTTCCTGTCTTTTATTTATACATTTGCTTGGTGTAGGGTGAGGATTAATATGGCCTTGCTGAAGTTCATTAGTCTTGTACTCACAACATCAGTGTGTGTATGCTGAAGGTCATGACCTTGTGTTGTGTTCACGGGGTTCTTCCCTAACCTGAAAGATTGAAGGGAGTAAAAATGAAAGTATGAGATCCCTTTTAACCTGTTGATAAGTGTACACATAAGTGTACTGGATCAGTATTAAGACACTGAAGTATATGTAAATATTTCTTAAACATTATGTGTATG
>OMLC01056923.1:4155-14700 GCA_900302585.1 Regalecus glesne
CAATATATATATATATATATATATATATATATGCTTAGTAATAGAATTATGACGCCAGTCTGGAATAACAGGACACCAACTTGTCAAATGACCAGCCCATGTTGGGCAACGTTCACAGCTTGTGTAGTGTAAGTGTCGGGAGGAGCATTTCTCTTAGTGTCTCTTCTACATTACACCTAGGCCCACTGATCCAAAAAGAGCCTTACCCAACAGCTATTCACATAAAACATGAGCATTACGTTGTATGACCATCTCCAATGGCCCCACCGAACCTGGACATGACTGATGGCAGTACACACACCCGGGTTGAAATACTCACTTCCTCACTGTGGGTAGTTATGATTTCAAGCCTAACAACCGACAGCTGGATTGTGTGTTGTATTAACACTTAAAGAGGAAGCACAGTGAGGAGAGAGGCGTTACAGTGTCCCCATCTCATTTAGCAGAGTGTTAGAAGTCAGCTGCACATTTCTCCAGCTGCCATCAACACTTCACTGAGAGCTCTGTGAGCTGGGATCAAGTTGACATTCTCTGATCACTGCCCAAACACAACAAGCATGGCCCCAAACACGACGCGTGAACATACGTTTGTCATGTGGAACGGCTCTGGTCGGTGCGATGTTAGTGTTCCTTTGATTCGGGGGGTCAGTTGAAATCCCATAGCATTGTGTGGTGTGTTGCTTGGTCTGCTCATTTCCTACATGAAAATAGTTACCTTTGTGAGGAAGAGAGGAAGGAAGTGACAGCTGAGAGAGAGAGAGCAAACAGGATGCAGGGAGTGGCGTGACACTACCGCAGCATAGTAACGGACAAGATGTTCCTGTTTGAATATCAACAGCCGGTTGACATTACTCAATGACGTTTTAGGGTTTCTGGAGTAAAATGGTACAAAGTGTAAAAGAAGGATACCTTTTTAGTTGGCATGTCGCATTTTGTCCCCGTTAGATGATGTTGTCATCCAGCCTCGGCTTAATGGGAACACAGATATTCGCCTCAGTCTATGTTCTCTTGACTCGGGAACTTTATCGTCACCGTGGAAACATGACGACAGTGCAGTTGTGTCAGCCTCAAGTGGTGCAATAAAAAGTAGAGTCTAACAACAAATACAAAATTACAAGCAGTATAAAGGCCAGCTCATGATAAAGTACAACACAACCCACGAGGTGCAGAAAGATCAGCAGCGAAAGTGCAGTGAGGGTGCGGTGGACAGATGGAACGACTTAAAGGGACATGTGAGTAAATATTGCAAATGGTGCATGTAAGCAGTGGCCGGAGTACCTTGCTCATGTCAGGCCGAGGAGATGTCTACTGGTACATTTCAGCCCGGGTTTTCACAGGATAATGGGGATTCCCTCCTCCACCTAAAGACATGAAGTGAGATGAATCGGAGATTAAACACACATCCTCATGCATATGAATGTGAAGTTTGCTGAGATAGGCTCAAATTCCTCATGATCCTGAAAAAGGCAAAAGTGATTAAGAGAACGGATGGGTTGATTTACTGTCTATCTATGAAGGAATCTGTGTGTGTGTGTTAGAATCTCAGTGGGGCTCACGACTTGTTGACCACGCGCTAATGAGGATATGCTCCTTGACAACCCCTCCGCACACACACATACACAAATCAGGAGAGTGATTAAAATCCTATTTGTCTTGACCCAAGGCCAGCACCATGGGCGTGGGCAGGGCAGGGTTCTGAGTGTGAATGTTATTCCAACTATTAAATAACAATTAAGAATTTGGAGTCTTGAAAATGGAAAGGACGTGATGACTAATAGAGTTTGGAGAAGCACATGCCCAGCTAATACCGTGTCTCCCTCCCAACAGGATCAGCCATGGCAAACAAAGGTCCTTCCTACGGTCTGAGCCGTGAGGTACAAAGTAAGATTGATAAGAAATATGATCCGGAACTGGAGGAAAAGCTGGTTGAATGGATCATGGCCCAGTGCGGCTCTGGAGTAGGCCAACCGGAGGGTGGAAAGACCGGCTTCCAAAGCTGGCTCAAGGATGGAGCTGTGAGTATGATGTCTCTTTGCTAAAAAGGAGTGTGTGTATGAGGGATCAAATGTCTGTTGTCTTTGCTGGTGTGTATAGTATCTTCAATGGGTTAGGGGAGTCTAGCTAGGGTCTGTCTCATCTATCAATCAGCACATCTGACCCCCCCGGCCCCCCCTTTCTGTGTCCAGGTTCTTTGCGAGCTCATCAACAGCTTATATAGTGCCAACAAACCCATCAAGAAGATCCAGTCCTCGATCACGGCGTTTAAACAGATGGAGCAGATCTCCCAGTTTCTCAGAGCTGCTGAAAACTACGGTGTCTCCAAAATGGACGTGTTCCAGACTGTGGACCTCTGGGAGGGTAAGACACACCACAGACCCCATCTGTACACCGACACTGAGGTCTAGTGTAGTGTAGATGTTTTCGGCTGAGACGGATGAGCTGATGATGATGTAAGAAGGGAAACAACTTCTGGTTGAACTGGCATATTATCAAGCTGCTATCAGTGGAGAGTTGAGGAAATCACTGTAGCTTCTTTGTAGCTGGGTGTGTGGCCTCAGTTAATTTGGGAATAATATCTGATCACAGGAAAAGACCTGGCTGCTGTCCAGAGGACCCTGATGGCTCTTGGGAATTTGGCGGTGACAAAAAATGATGGCACCTACCATGGGGACCCCAAATGGTTCCATAAGTGAGTTTGAGCATTTTCTTTGTTGTTGTTGTTTTTTTCTTGTCATCTGTCCCCAAATCTCTGTCATGTGATTCTTTCTCACTTGAACAAAGGAAGACCTCATTTCACTGCTTGAGGAGTGTCGTGTTGAACTGAGAGATGTGTGTTTGTGTCCTCTGTGCAGGAAGTCACAAGAAAACAAGAGAGAATTCTCAGAAGAGCAGTTGAATGAAGGCAGAAATGTCATTGGCCTGCAGATGGGCACAAACAGGGGAGCATCTCAGGCTGGCATGACGGGTTACGGAAGACCCAGGCAGATTATCAGCAACAACCCTTAAGTCCTGGCTGACATCCATTTCTACCAAAACCCGAGATATTCCTCCTCTTCCTCTCCCTGTCTTATAGACCAGTCAAGAAGGGTTGGGAATTTCCATCGCTAACTCGACCTAAGAGGAGAAAGAGAGAGTGAGAGATGTGAACTGAATGTTTTTGCAGACTAATGTGGACCAAGATAGGGACGAAGGAAATCATATTGCATATATGAAAATTAATTCAACATCCTCTGCATGCTGCACACCTGCATGTGAGCACACACACTCACACACAACATATGCATATTGCCCCAGGCTGATGTTCTGACACGTGCCAACAGCATTTTCAAAATTTCAACTCAAAATGTCAACTCGAGTCAATTTGACAGAGTGTGGCCATTCCATTTATGTGTTATGTTCATGTTATGTTAGCTAGTTCTGTTACTAGTGAAGCCTAAATGTAATGTAAGTCTCCAACGCCTCTAGCCTATGCTTTACTAGCATTGTATCATACTAGAAAAGCCCCAGTTAGATGCCACCAATCCTGTCTTCTAATTGAGATGTTGGGTAATCTTCCAAGAGCTTGACACCTTATGCATAAAATATTGATCATGATTTTTGAAATAAAGTTTGTTTTAATTTACGGAAATCCTCTTGTTCTTCACAACAGAGATAGATTCACTTACGTGAGTGGCTTCGCGAGCTTTGTTAGATGATCCTGGTGAGCAGGGCCCGGAGTGGCTGAGACCCCATCCTGACAGAAGTACCGCTTGCACTAGGTTATGGGTGAAAGACAGGACATGACATGAGCGTGCATGGCTGATATATGGCTAGCATGCTCCATGAACTTTTAACATCATCATTGACTGACTTTCCTCATTCTGCCTGTCAGTATAATGAATATGAGGGCTCCTAGGGACAGCCATACTTCACAGCAGTGAAAACATGGAGATGTGATAAGGAGAAGCTGGAACAAAAGATTTGTGGTAGCTCAAGGGGAGGGGAAATAGAATAGGGGGGAGGAAAGGATGAAGGATATTGTCTGACTGGATTTCCCCTGGATTGAATGGAACCAGGATGGGTGGGTGTGGGGGGGGTCTACAATGAAAGTGTCTCCTCCCTTAGCCAAGTTTTTGTTTATAGCCTGTTGATGGTTGTGTGGAGACAAGGCTGTTAAGTAAGAGGAGAGGGGAGGGCTATGTTTGAGAAACAGACATAATGGAGAAACAGTGGGCAGGAGAGAATGTAGATGTGTCACAACTCCATGATGTAGCACAAAGAACCAAGAGGTGTAATAATGGATCTGAACGCAAGGTTGGCTTTGGTACATGGAGCTCTTACAGCAGGGGGAGCACAGAGGGGTTTAGGTTAACAGATGTGATACAGAGTACTTAAGAAATCACAGCACATTTCCAAAAAAGGAGAGCTCCCGACTGAGGGAGGGCTCAATTTTTTAGCCTCTCTTCTCATTCTTGGCGTGTTGCTTAAATACAGCATGTATAGAATGTTGGCATGGGCAGAGAGAAATACTTTCTTTTTACGTTTTGCAATGAAACTTACGGTTCTGGTATGGGGGCCGCGGAAGCTCAGTGGATAGAGCAGGCGAGCCAGAGGCAGCGGGTTCGAACTCACCTCGTAGTGTCAGGGAGGGCCGTCCGGCCTCAATCCCCAGAGCTCCGCCCAAGTCCGTGTCCACCCCCACAACGTGGGGACCAACCGTGACGCATTAACCGCACCACTCGATGTGTTTTCCAGTCTGGCTTTAGCTGTGTTTATATATCAACAGGTTCCGTTCAGGGTTCCAAAATATTGACGGTTGCCAACCGGTTCACCAATTTAGGGCATCGCAGGTTCAATCCCACCAACGGGCACAGGGAAAGGGCGACTCATCGGCCTTGATCCCTCATCATGCGTTGTGAAGCGCTTTTGAGTGGTCGCTAGCCTCGAAAATCTCTTTATGAAACAAGCCCGCTGACTTCCATGTAAAAGGATTCCAACGGGGAAGAGAAATAAGAACGAACAAGACACATGGATGAAAGAAAAACTACAATCATGCGTCACCAGCCAATGGGTCAAGGGCTCCGTGAGAACACGTAAATAGCAGGAGTCCTGTCAGAACGTAGCCACATAAATATCCACGGATTTGACCAAGGATAGCCCCGCTGTTTACATGACCCTAAACCACTTGAAATGATAGAAGGCGAAAGCTTTGTCAGCCCTCCACGTCATCCCCGGGGCAGGACATCAAGTCCGTGATAAAGGGCAGAAAGAGAAGAAGAGAGTGACGTCCTCTGCTACTGACACGCCGTGTTGTGTTTTCCCCAGGAACCCACAGACACCAGTCGTCCGTGGCGTGGTAGCGACGTGCTTCCCACGTAGTGTGAAGTGTGTTGCTCCGACCCACCCCGAGAGAGAAACTCTGAATATCGGAGGAGTCAACTGGTTTGTGGAGACGTTTTACCGCTTAATTAAAGGTGCTTTACGAGAGAAAGAGACTCCGAGCGCCATGTTTGAAGCCCGGGTAAAGGAACACAAACGCTCTGTGGTCACATCTTAGATACTCCGGGTTTAGCCCCCCCTTCTCTCTCTCTCTCTCTCTCTCTCTCTCTCTCTCTCTCTCACACACACTCTCATTCTTGCTGAGGTTCCATAGGGTCTGATGATGACATCCTTCCTCATTAATGGTGTAACACCAGGGTCAGAGGTGGAGACCTACACATTGAGGACGTGAGAGTCCCACAGGCGTTGCACAGTCCTCAGTAGCACGTTCTTTGCCATAAAAGGTTGGTACCAGTAGCAAGGGCTTACACCCAGGACACTCAGTCCCCCACATATACACACAGACAAGGAAAGAGGTGAAGACAGAGAAAGGTCCGGTGGTTCAGTGGCTGCATGGTCACCGAGGCCTCATAGTGTCTGACCACATGCGGACATGATGGACACACACTGGAGGTACAGATTGCATCACTGATAACTTATTGGGAAAGTCAGGCCTGGACAATGTGAAGCTGGTTATTCTTTAGGTAAAATCATGTATCGGACACATGGGGTGGCATGGCTCAGGAGGTAGAGTGGATAGTCTAGTCATCAGAAGGCCGCTGCTCTGATTATATTGAAGTGTCCTTGAGCAACACACTAAACCCTCTCACTGCAACCCTGGGCACGGAAGCGGCCCGCTGCTAGGGTAGAGAAGGATGGGTTAGATGCAGAGGACACGTTTCATAGTAAGAATAAAGTAGAGCATGAAGGGGCCTCACCGCCCTTAGACATCATCAGTTAAGTGATGAGCACTGTGAAAAGGTTACGGAGAGGCTCGTGCTATTCATTATTGGAAAAAAAAATATGCGAGGATCTGCTATTGATTTGATACGATCGTAACATATTGGCATATTCTGCGTACTTTGCTCTTTCAAGTGTTTGCGTTTTCCAAGACATAAACATGCTTCTGCTATTGGAAATATAGTGTGACTCATGCAAGCTTTGCCCAGGGCCCATAACTCACAGTGTGCTCCAGGCTGAACGTCTTTTAGGAGAGCTCTGTTTGTTTGGTTTAGCATCTCCTGTCAGGCCGAGGTATTTCCCCCTGTTCCCCGAAGACCCTGAATCAATCTGCGAGATTTGAAGGTGACTCTCGGCCACCCCTCCCTCAAAGTTCGGGTGGTGGGTTTCCTCCCACTCTCTCCCGCTTGTCACCCAACCTCATCCCCTGAGAAATGAAGAAAGAATCTGACCGGGAGTCTGTTTCACTCTCTTACGAGTGCTGTAGAAATGTGAAGCAAATGTTTGTTTATTCAACCTGCTGATCCACAACTTCTTCAGTTTTGGTGGATGTAGTGACATCTAGTGGTCACAACGGCTGTTTTTACATACTGCCAGTCGCAGCGTGTAGGGCGATCGTCTAGTAATTGGAAAACTGGTGGTTTGATTCATGGCTCCTTTGGAAATTTTTGTCAAAGTTTCCCTGAGCAAGAAACTGATCCCCTAACTGCTCAAGCCCTGTGACTGATTTGTGACTTATCCAGGGTGTTTCCCGCCTTTGGCCCAATGAGCACTGGGATAGGCTCCAGCATGACTTTGCGACCCGATTTCAGATGGATGGATGAAGGATGGATGAATGGATGGATGGATGGATGGATGGATGATGGATGGATGTATGATGGATGGATAGATGGATGGATGGATGGATGGATGATTGTGGACTTGCTGGAAGTGTTCAAATGCCAGTCACAATTCTCCACTGTCACAGGTTTCGGTGTCACACTGGCATAACGATCCAGCAGAAGCATGCATATTTGGGAGAAAGACATCTTCGTCACCAGTGTCATCTAACAAGGTAATAAGTCATTTCAAACATTTAATTGTATCTAGGTAAATATTGGATGATGTTTAGGTTTTCATTTTAGTGTCTACTGCTTGCCCTTCCACATTCGACATCCGAGCTCCTTCTTTTCAGTTTTGCAGCAGGCTCAACGGAATTCCAATGACTTTAGAATTGTCAGTGAGAATGATTGCTGCCGCCGCTAATGGCACCAATGAAAAACAGCAAATAGACGAGCAATTATTTCAGAACGCTGATACAATGAATAGCATTGCAATATGGAAATAATCATGATAATTTGAAAGCAAAATTTGTTTTGCTTTTAAGGAAAAATCCACATGCTAGGCCGGATTGCTCAGGAAGAAGAGCGGTCATCTAGTAATTGGAAGATTGGTGATTTGATTCCCGGCTCTTACAGAAAACGTGTCAAAGTGTCCTTGAGAAAGACTCTGAACCCTTATCTCCTCCAACCCCGAGATGGAATGATGACCTGTCCAGGGTGTTTCCCTGCCTTCACCCAAGGAGTGCTGGGATAGACTCCAGCATGACTCCATGACCGGACCTCGGATAAGCGGTTGACGATGGATGGATGTATGAACCATACGACAAGGTGATGATGATATAAAGGGAGTTTCCCTTGATGACATCACCCATTGGAGCGGTTGCTGCGGCGAAGACTGTAATGCGTATAACTGGTGGTGGATCAATCCGGTGCTTGTGGGCTAGTGACCAGAAAGTCCCTGGTTTGATCCTCTGACTGGCAGGAAACTGATGGTGGGTGGAGTGAATGAAAACAGGCCCTCCCCCTCCCCCTATGGCTGATGTGCGCTTGAGCAAGGCACTCAGCCCACAAAACCAGCAGTTCCAGCGGAGCTACTCAGTTTTCACTGGTGAAGACCGTGGTTGTACTGGGCAGCTCCCAGGGATGACCGTGTGGACCCGTGTGTCTGTGTAGCAAGGCGGCGCTGACAAAAGAGCTCTGTGAAGACCCCCACCCCAACGCCGCCCCATCACCACCACCAGCAAACGGCCAGTCGCAAACACTTAACACTCTCATCCACTATCGCACAGGCTGTCACTGGCAAACGGCCATCTGTTTTAGGTCTGTTTGTTCACCGGTTCATTATGCGTGCTTTTGCCAGATTAGCGCCAGAGACAAATGTGAGGGGTGCCTGTGTCTGTCTGCAAATGAGTAAAAATAATGATGGCCGTGCCAGCCTGGGTCTGCTAACCTTCTCTTCATACGCAGCCCCGGAGAGAAGGAGCCAAACCAGGCAACCGGGATGTCCCGGGGAGCTGCCCAGACGGAAAACAACGATTAGTTCCACTCATTTGAACTGGAATTGAGATGAACTTGGATGAACCACATCTGACAAACACACGAGTGAAAAGGTCTTGTTAGCTGTGGCTTGTTAAAACCCCACAAAACGCAAAAGGAAAAGCAAACCCCCAATGTGTTCTCTCGCCACCGGGTCAAGTTCTGGGCGAAGATGCTTGAAGATGACATAATTGCAAACCGATGGGATCCAAAGCAAACAAATTTGGGATCGGTAATGAAAGAGTGACATTAAAAATGCCGGAGCACTTAACCCTTGAACCCTTTCGATTGTGCGCACAGGGGTGCGCGATGGTTTCCATGGAGGATGGGGAATATGGAACATGAAACATCGCCTGGGCTTTTCCTCTAATGCGGACCTCCGCTTGCACTGCTCATTCGTTTCTGAATCCCCGACGGGAGACGCTCAACGCTGGCAAGGAGAAATAATTATGGCCCGTTAAATCAAATCCCAGCACGGTGAATGAAAATAATGACTGATGTCAGGACAGCAGACACGGGGTGTGACAGGCAAAATACGTCAGGTTTCGCATGTGTCCGCCCCTTGGAAATGCTCTCGTCCTAAACAGGAAGCCAGGCGAAGAGTTGGACCGTTATGTGAATACAGCATTCACATGGCCTCTGAGCCAGCCAACTGCTGTAAATAGACAATTTAACAACCCTCGTTAAAAAAAAAAAGAAACTTAACAAAAAAAAAATTAACACAACAGGGACGTTAAGCAAAGCAGATTCAGATCCGCCTCCTTCTAACATAAGCCTTTTTCATCATTGTCCCCTCTGATACCTTTTGACTTTGATTCATCTCGTTCATCTCCTCCCGCGCCCCCTTCACTCTCATACTCCCCACCAGCATCACCGCCCCTATAGCGCCGTGACGCACGTAGCCTGCTGTGTGAGCGCTATATGTTATGATGCCACCCAGAGACCATTATTCATAGCAAGCTGCCTCTTGTAAAACCCCATTTTTAAACCTGGGCTCAATCAATTACAGCAGCGAGCTGATGAACAGGATGATGGTTGCACGTTCATACCACTTGCGGCTCTTGCGGCTGCCTGCTTATTAGATGTTTTTATGCTTTCTGACGTATTGAGGATTTTCACACACTGTGTGTGGGATGCTGGTATGTTATGACTATGAGGATAATGATGATGAACTGAGCGCGCGCTTCCAGAACTGACGAGCCAGAGCCCGCGGGCTCAAACCCACCGCAGGGGCGTCTGGAAGGGCATCCGGCCTCAATATCCCAATTTCCAGCTAAGTCCGTGTCCACGGTCACAACATGGGGGCTGAACGTGACACGGGAAGCGGACCCCTCTCATAAACGGTCGTGATGCTAGCTAGTACGCTAATGCTGCCGTGCGTATTCGCAGATGATCTGTTTAACATGGGTTCCCTGTTTGTGACCTCCCCCCCGTCACTGATCTGAACCTAGCAGCTGTTTGTCATGAGGGGAACTGTCAGTTGAATGGAATCTCATTTCATGTCATGCCTGTTCCTGTAGCATGTCTGTGTTCCGTTCCGTTTCCTCCCTGCAGGGATGAGGTCTGCAGTGGCAAAATGCACAGATCATCTGAAAACACCTGTAATGTGCTTCATATGTGATGGGGGCACCGTTATCCAGCACGATCCTTCCGAACGCCGTTTTCTCCACGTTCATGCCTCTCTGTGGAGGGAGAGGGTAACTAACCCCTGCTGTGCGGCAAAATTAGGGAATATGGAGCATTTTACGAGCAAAACATATATTGGACCCAGCTGCTCCCTCGTCCATACGCCTTCACGTCGCCTTTGTAGTCTGTTGAGAACTAGGAAATCCTGCTCCCTCCCCAATAACGCCACAGTTACCACCTTCCAATGTAATGACACATATGTAGAAGTGCAGAGACTCGGATCTGTTTTCAGTCACGTCACCAA